>JAIPRN010004704.1:0-13621 GCA_025469175.1 Geopemphigus sp. TES_GeoC_2020
ATATTATATATTATATATTATATATTATTATTATACGGTAGTAGATCGATTGCGTTCGAAAACGTACGGATAGAATAGAAAACTATTTTGTAAACGTCATAGTTCCAAACGACTATTTCTAAAAACAGCTCCATTCTCGAACGTCCGCGTACACGAGCGAAACGTGTGAAACGGTTTTCGCCGGTTACGTCGACATTTTGCAACGTGAAAAGTTCGTTTGGTTCGATTGTCCGTCGTCACGGTGGCCGACCCGTTTCGTTCGTTACATTACGTCGACCGTCCGCGTCCCGGTCCGACCGAAAACGATACAAACGCCGCGAAATCTATTCCGTCTCCGCAATGTCCCACCGTCGAGTTCGCGTAACGGTGTAACGTTCCGACTACGCCTGGCCGTCGTCCCTTCGAATATCGTATCCCGCGAACCGCCGCCGACTTGGCGCCAATTATGTCGCGTACCCTTTCCGTACGGGGGCGGTTAATGTTCGCTCGGGAGGCGCGCGATAAACGTAAACGTTTAAACAATTTCCGACGTCCCCCCCGTTACTTGGCTATCGGAATGTCTACGCCGCGCGCATAGTAAATATTTAAACGACCTCTCGCCAAAAATCACATGTTTGTATATATTACCGCGACGTACGTCGGAACTACGCGAATCACATTGTCGTTATCGACGGCGTGTATTCGATTAAGTGGCGCGATTTATAGACAGCCGGGGGCGTACCGGAATCGCTACTAATATCGTCGCTCCGCCGCCGTTTCGAAATCGGCCGCGTTTGGTTTACGGGAAATTCGACGGCGCGGTAAAAATGGGAAAACAGAACGAACGAAACGTTTCGCCCGATATTGATGCCGGACGGTACCCGGACCGGGAGATATTGCGCGGAATTACTGCTAAACGGACGTTGGTCTCCGATTACGTTTATCATTGTCGTCGATCGCCGGAACAGACGGCCCGCGGTTCGGCCGTCCGGCGGCACTCGATCCACGTAGAGTTGACGGACATTTTGCGCGGGTCCGTTTCGGCTCGGGCGCGAATAGTTCGCCGGCACGGACAACATTCCCGCCGAGTGCGATCACGGCCGGTTTGGTTTGTCGTTCCGAGTAACAAACGCGTTGTTCGCCTATACGGAAATGCGTCGACACGACAACAACGAACGAAAAGGCCGAATCGCGTCCGTCCCGTTAATTTCGCGATCCCGTTTACGCGATTAATCTACGCGTAAAATAAACGTCACCGACGGATTAGGCCGAATATCGAACCGGCCGATACGTATATGTAGATTATGTATTACCATTTTTACGCGCCCGTGTACGCATAACGCGGCGATCGTGCCGAAATACGAACGCGATTAATCCGGAACGGTTTATTGCGTTTTAATTTCGGTACCGAACAAACGCGTGTGTACGAAACTACGTGCCCCCCCCCACACCCGTAAAAGTCCACTCGTGCTCCCACGCCGTTAACGTAATTGGATTTTTACGCGCATCGATCGTCGCGTATATACACGGCGCTCGTCGCGTTTTTTTTTACGACATTAATTTACGGGTAAAGCGACGTACGGGTCGCGCAACTAACCCGACGCGTTCGTGACGTCGTGTTCGCGTCCGCCATTCGCGAATATCGCGTACGCGTTACCGAGCTACGGTGCTAGGCGCGTTATAGGGTACCACCACGACCTAGGTAACGAAACAGCCGGGGACGCGAATGTCGGGACGGCCGAGTGGCGGAATGGCTAGGAAACGAAAGTACGTAGGTGGTGGCGTAGACATGTGTGGGGCCGAGGGTAGAGCGTTCGATTGAAACGGTCGCCGGGCACGTTCGTAGGGACGGCCAAGGGACGGCCGTAATGGGAGAGTGGTTAGGTTAGTGATGTGAACACGCGGACGAAACGGTAGATGAAACCGACAAGAGTACGTCCGGGCCCGGGCGTAGTTGACGATAGGAGGCGGACACGACGAGCGCCATAATATACGTAGGATTTCGAACGAATCGGCGGCGTGACGGATTCCAAACGCCGCGGGTGGGTTTGCTTTTCCGAAACAGTTTCCGTTTCTAAAATTACGTCACGCCGCACGTGTAAGCGATACGAATGTGTAGTCGAGCTCGGCTACAAGTTGACCGACTAATTACGGGACGACCGGCGGCGCGAAAACGCGATTTACTGTCCATCCGGGCCGCATCAAACGACGACGTCCCTTCGACTCACCGACCGATATGTTTCGTATTCGGACGACGGCCTCTGTTTAATGTCCCCGAAATGTCGAACGGACACGAACGTTGTTGGTTGTATTAAACGCGCGGTCGTTTATTCGGAATAATATATAGATGATTAACGCGCGCGCGCGCCGGTGGGAAAAAAAGCGAACGTCCCTACGTGAAATACGATAATAGCCCGGCGAGTAAGCAACCGTCTGACGGGCCGAAATTTACTATCGTACCGCGGCAACGCACACGTACTTGACCGGCGGGAAACTCGCGAAAAATTCGCGGTCGGGCGCCACGATACCGAAACGATATTATCGCGGCCGGCGAACGTTACCGCCGTACATTTTATTGATCTGGGGCACGCGTGCGTGTGTGTCGGGTGTGTTTTTTTGAAGAACGCTCTCGACCACCGGGTCGAGCGAAATAATTGTACGCGCTCGTTCTGGGCCCGTCCGACCGCGATACACTACTGTTTGGCGGCGGAAATATCGAAAATCCGCGGGCGGCCGTTTCAAATCGTTTAACCGCCCGGCGCGTCATATCCGTGACGCGGAATTCGTACAAACTTCGAATCGTCGTCGGAGTTACGGAACTCGGGCGAAACGTCATTACCATCGGCCGCGCGTTACGGCTCCGTTTCGGGCGTGGGCGAGTGGAAAATTCGTATCGGATTACGTGGCCCCGTCGTCTTTACGACGGTAAAACGAAATTACAACGCGTCACGACCGCGCGACGGACAGTTTAAAGGTTTTCGCCCGTCGGATTTTCGTCCTTGGGCCGTTTTTTCGTTTTTCCGATTTTTCGAACCCTATAAAGCGTCAAAACACTACGTCACTTGTGATCCGGACGACAATAATTTACGCGATTTCGTTTCGGCGTACGTCGAATATTTATAGAGGTAAATTCGTTCTGGTAAATTTCGTCGACGTTCCAAAATTTCGAGTTTTTTTTTTTTTGTTTTGGCCGCGAAATAAAACAATACCGTCGCGTTTCGGCGTGTTCCGTGTATATCAACGTTTTACGAAACCGACAAACTCACACTGCCGTCTTATAAACAATTACGCGAACCTTTTTCGAGTCGAAAATAAACTTTCGGCTCGACACAAAAACGTTCTCAAAGCGTTTTCGAATATATCTCGGCCGAACCGCTTACTCGGATAAATATAAACACGCTTGTATTCGACATGAAAATATTTTCGTAAACATAATTAAAGTGCCCTGAAACTGACGCGCGCATTTGGTAAACGATGTGCCGAAATCGTCGAAACAATTTGTTTTTTTCGCAAATAACGGCCTTCTGTCGCCGGTTGGCGATAGAAACGCGTATACTTGTTTTCCCGAAAGTTCGCCGTTTCCTAGCGCGGATTTCATTCCGCCGACACGGGCGCCGCGCCACCGTGGCCGGCCATTTCGAAATCGATTGAATAACGGACCGTCCCCGGTAAATACGTTTACTTCGCACGCCCGAATTTCCCGACCGACGGGTTTTCGGGAAACGAAAACGCTCGTAAACTCTCGTTCGCGTTCGCAAATTCGGACCGGTACGTCTCCATTTATCATACGCCGCTGGGATACTTACGGCGATACTATCGCGATCGACGTACTTGGATTTCGAATACTAAGTACGGATGGCGACCGTGAGAGCGCATCTTTGGAACGGAACGAGTTTTTTTTTTTAAATTTTCGCCGTGTTCGAACGTATGAAATTCAGCCTTTCGACCAGACGACTGGAATGCCGCGAACGAAACGCGAATCGGTTAGGTACCGAACGAGTTATGCGAACCCATTACGAAACGTAAAACGATAATTGAAACGCGGATTGGCGATTACCGGCGGACGGTCGTGCCGATACTTAGACATTATAAACCGCGACGTGTTCTATTAAATTGCGCGCGACGCAATTGTATTGACTTACCGTGGGACAAGGAAAATACGGGTGGCGCACGGAACGTTCGCCGCATCAATAAACGAACGTACTTAAGCTACGGTTGAAACTTTAATATACACGCGCCTCGTCCCACAGTGTCGTTTGACGGGCACGGACACGTTTATCGTTTTCGTATAAATAACTCGCAACGTAGCGATTTTTGTGTCGTTTCCGGATGATAATCGTCCGGCGATTGGCGAACTTATGATAACGTTCGTATGTGAACGCCGGACAACATCGGACGGACGTTATTATTAGGAAATACGACGGGACGGACGGATTTCTTTCACGCCGACCGCGTCGCCCGAATTCGGCGTCGTAAATGCCCGCGCTCGTCGACGACAGCTAACGTACGGCTAACGGGAGATAAATTACTCCGGGAAAATGATTAATCGGCGTACGATTACTCAAAACGGAATTTTAACGAAACTTCCGCGCAATAAGTAAAGTCGAATATAATGCGTTTCAATTACCGGGATCGAAAAATTCGTTTCGCGTTTGCTTTTTGTTCTCTTTGCCTTGAATCCGCCCGCCGTTGTTCGTTCATTTCCGATTATCATTATTATTATTGCCCGCGTAATTTTCAACGAACGTCTTAAAAACGACACGTACGTCGATTTTAACGTTAACCGATTTTATGGTATTCAATTGTGGCGTTATCGTTGGACCGACGGAACTACTAAACCGAACGTAAAATGTGAGAAATTCGTTCCGAGCGTTTTTATAACGGACGGAAAATGATCGATATAAACTGCTAATACGCCGCGTAAAAGTACAGTTTACAACGGTCATTCGTTTTATCGAATCCAATCGTTCGATATAAATCGTGCACGAATAGTTCGGCCGATAAACCGAAAAACGTACTCGGGGCGTTCGTCGTAAAACGCCTGAACGGAATTTCGAACACGACGTTTGTCTCCGGTACATCGACGTACAAATGGCCGGCTAATTGAGCTATCGTAAGCCCGCGACGTGAATTACGTACGGTAAACGGTCCGTCGTTGGGCGGTAATTTATTCGCGGAGGGGCTCCTCCGAACGTTTCCGAAGCGCGTTACGACGGCGGACAGGATTTTCGACGGAAATCGAACCGCCGCCCTTGGTAATCGATAGCTTTCGCCGTTATCGCCGAAAAAAAATAAAACACCCGGCGCCCCCCCCCTTAAATAAACGGCTTATCCGGCGTACACGCGCCCCTTGGCGAAATTCGATCGGCACGAATAATTTTTTACTCTCGATCCCGTTACGCGAATACCGTTTACCACGGACGAGGGGGATATTATTACTATTATTATGCCGAGCGCCGCCGACGCCGATTCGCGCGTAAAAATGCGACCGGAATTCGATTTCGCGACGGAAATCCGCCGACGCGTATTCGGTTATGTAAATTACGACGTAAGCGTATTTTAACGGAATACCTAATACACAGCCAGCGCACGTGTGTATGGCCGACAGTCGATAACGCGGATTTCGTCTCCGGGGACGTATTACGAGCGCGCGCGCTCGTGTCGATTGTTATTCGGATTCCGTCAAAGCACCGGCGGCGGTCCGCGCACATTTAACGCGCCCGATCCCGACTCGTGTTTCGCCATTCCGAATACGTTTTTGTGCGTCCCGGGCCTAATCAAAATAGCGCCCGGGACACGCCGGATTGCCCGAGTGTACGGTTTCAGAGCGTACGCGGATCGCTAATAGACGCTCGTCTTTCGTTTCAATTTTTTTTTTTTTATTCTCTCCGCCGTGCCTTCCGCGCGCGAAAATGGCGAGCTAGTCGCGATTAACGAGCGCGTAAAACTAACGCGTCCGAAGGGGCCGAACGAAAACCCGGGGCGATTTTCCTGCCGCGAAACATTCGCGACGCAAAGCGAAAACCACACCACCGGATTCCACTTTCGTGAATACACACGGGCGGTCCGTGACGAGACGGTAACGAGTGCCGTATAACTCGGGCGCGGTTTATCGAGAGAAAAGACAAAGGGACGAGGGAGGGCCAATTTTTTTTTTCGATAATTCCGTCGGAAATCGCACATTTCGCGACTCCGTAACGTTCGAGGCGACCGTGTTCGGCAATTTAACCGATTCCCCGTAATAATCGATAACGTCGCTCGCGTGAGCCGACCAAGCACGGCGCGTCCGCCCGACGACACCCCGTTAGCGTAACGCGCCGCGAACCCTCAAAGTTATGCCGAACTATTATTACGACACGGACGGGACGATTGATTGCGTGACGAGCGCACCGACGACGATAACTACGTTTCCAATTGGCCCGCGTACGTATTGTACCGTTGTTATTATTATTATCGTCGTCGTTATTATTATTATCGTACCGGCGAGGAAATCGAGTAGGTAAAATAATAATATTTCACCCGCCGAATAACCGAATAACTCGGATGTTGTTCTTAGTTAACCGTATTAGAACGGTCGATTTATAAAACGCTCCTGGCCGTCCAACGATGCTCGGGATCCATTCCGAACCGGCCGGTCATCGAACAACGGGGACGGGGCGGGACACTTCGGGGCCAACTTGGATTCCGTCCCCGTAATGAAGCGCACGAACGGTAGGGGTAGGAATTGGAGTGTCCCTGACGGATCGTTCGGTTCGTGGCTCGGTTAACGGTACACGTGTCCCTGAACCACTTTGATCGATCGGACCGTAAAAGTACGTCGTCACGTCCGAATTCCCGGGGTTTTTTAAACGTTTTCGCGTAACTTTCGTTAAAAAAAAAACACCGAACACGTGTGGCCGCGACGCGATCGAACATTCTCCCCGGTCACCGTATTGCCGCCGTATTCAGAGGCGCGCCATTCGAACATTCGAACTCCGGACAAACGCGCTGACCGAAATGACGTCGGAATCGGTTAAAACCTATAAGCCCTCGGCGACCCGTTCGTTTTTTCGAGAACAATTATTTTCCGGGACGATAAAAGCCCTTAGAAAATTTCGAATCGAACGGAAATTACGGGACAGGTGATTTCTATAATTTCCCAGTAGTGTTTTCGAGAAAACCGAGAAAAACTTCCGGCCTTGCGTTTTTCGGGCACCTAACCAGCACGCTTTATGGGGTATCTACCGTCGAGCCGTTTCGTTATTCGGCCGTGAATTTCGGTCCCCCGTCAAATTATTAACCGCGACCGCGTAGTTTCCGAATATATATTTAGCCGACGGTGTTCGCACGGAGTAATAACTCGACGGCGACATGGAACGGAGAGAATTAAAGTCGCGTGAATAAGTACGAACGGGAGCTTTTCACCGACGGTAATAGTTCTACACACGAGCAATACGATAAACGGCAGTGCTCGCGTTATAAAATGGCCGCGTATTACGTGGAAAACGGTTTTCATGTCGTCCGATACGTCGAAAAAAGCGTGTACGCCCGATGCTTTACCGGGAAAACGTATTCGTATATTGTTCGTTCGACCTCGGCGCGTGTACGCCGCCATTTAAATCGCCCGAATAAATATTATATAAATTTCGCCCCAACTCCCCGCCGCCGGCGACGTACAACGTTCGTTTATTGCGTACGGCGGTATAAATTGTATCGCGGAATTGCCGCGCGGATTTTGCCAACGCCGCCGATCTTTTTCGTCCTTCGAACCGGCCGGTTACGATAATTACGGTGACGGCCAATTTCCCGTTCGTCGTTTATACAGGCCGCCGAAACGTACGCTCGCGTCTTAAACGTATCGACGCCCCCGTACCGCCGCGCTTTTATTACGTCCACTGGCCGTTCGAATGTTCGTATCGCGGTGCCGGAGACTTTTAACGGGCGCCGCGACGTTTCCAACATTATATTCGCGCGTGCCCGACGGTAATCACGTTATAAATACGGCGCGGTTAACGCTTCCGTTTCGGTTAATTGCGTACCGGTAACGTTGCAAGAAAACACGAAAAACGCCTAGTACGTTCCGGCCGAGGGGGGGAAGTCGAAATCGATTATTCAAATGCCGGCGTTTGCTCGACGGGAAAGTGGCAACGCGACGTTACGATCGAAAAAACGAATAGGGAAGGAACCTACGTGTATATATATATAGGTACGAGTGTGAGCGTACTTTGACGAGTTATTACGTAGAATTTTTTGGAAAATTGAGAATTGTTTAGGAATATCGCCGTTAATCACTGACCTCGTCGGTCTTGTCGATTTAAACGAGTTGAAAAGGCGTAAAAAGAAATAGATTAGCGGGGATTAAAGGCCGGGACGGTGAGTTCGATTACGCGAATTCGTGGACAGTCGAAAACGAGCGGAGACGCGGCAATCCTGGCGAAGAGAACGAGGAATACCCACATTTGCCACGCGGGGTGACTCGTGGCTGGAGTGCGCGCACATTCCGCTGAAGACGAGTGCTGTCTGGTCTCCCCCCCATCCCGTGAGAAGACGGACGTCGTCCGGTGCTCTACCGACTGATGGTTTTACCGACCGACAGGCGCGCTGGACGGGGTATCCGATTTATTTATTTAAAAATTGACCCCCCTCCCCCGAATTTCAGGTCCAAGTACGCCACTGATTGAGTTCATTGTTTTTTCCGTATTTGCCCGTTCGCTTAACAAAGGGGACACGTATTCGTTTGATGGCGTGATATACTTTTTTTTTGTAGCCGCCTAAACTTTCCGTATACAAACGGGACGTGTTAATTCTGTGGGTTACCGAGTGATCGGGACATTTAGCCTCTATTTCGTGGCCGTTATTATTATCGATATTTTATCAAAACACGGTCGGTATTTCGAGAAGTTCAAGCGTCGTACCAATGTCGTCTTTAAATACCTCGTTATAGACATTTACGTCGACGTATAATTATAGCGTTAGTTATAAGAATTACGATAGCCGTGGATATCGTCACGTCCGCGAACGTCAAAACGTTTTGGGAACTATAAACATACTTTAAACGTGTTTCGGGTCCGAAAGGCCGAAAAATTCGGGAAAATATTTCCCGGTCCGTTACGGACGGCGACGCGAAACTTGCAATTGCGCCAGGCCCGTCGATAACGGTGTTGTATCACCGAACTGTGCACACGGCCGTGCACAGCGAGCGAATGAAAAACGCGTTCGAAAGTTGAACGAGAAACAAAAACGGTCGGGCGTACTTTTGACGGTGACGGGCGACTGGAAAATCGAACTCGGGAACGACGAAATTGACGATTGGCCGGGTGCCGGACTCGTAAAGGCCGTACGGGTAACGTATACGATCAATTCGCACGATCGTGGGACGACGGTCGGTCCGGTCGATTTGGCGAATCGAGGTCGCGTTCTCGGTATTTAGCGAGCGCGAGAAAAACGAAACCGAGGAATGTCGCGGAAGACGGGCGAACGAGGGCTTCTTGACGGGCCGGCGGTAAGAAGAAACTTTCCCGACGAGAAAATAATAATAAACGGGGCCGAACACGCCGGCGAGTAAACCCGGGACGTCATTTTTTTACACACTCGAACGACCGTACTCGAGTAGTGGTAAGCGGGGATATCGGATTCGTTCCGTATTTTTTTCGACCATACTAAACAAGCGAATCCACTTGGTATACGAAAATGTATACAATACGTTCCTTATTCTATTCACTCCGTTTCCCGTGTATCCGTCGTATACATATATATATATATATATTCGTAAACTCCGCTCCGCTACATACACACACGTACTCTATACGAACGCGAAGACGTCACGAAAGTCGTACGCGCAACCGGCGCGTCACGATCGAATAACGAAATAAATACAATTGTGTACGTCCGTTTTAACGGTTTACGATAACGACCGTTGTCGGCAATCGGACATCGAACTTGGGTCAGTTTAGGCGGTGAAAAATGCCGCTCCGAGCGCGCGTTTATAAGTGTTTTTCGGCCGACGCACTCTCTCGTCTGATACGCTAAAACTCCAAAAAGAAATTATATAGGGCAATATCCGTTCGGCCGCGCGTTTTCAAGGCGCTAAGGATGAAAATAAAGCGAACATTTTTTTCGATTTTTCCTTAGGTCGCGCGAAAATGCGCGTAATTTTTACGCCGTCGTACGATTCGTCTTTTCCAAAAAAAAACGCGCGTTTACAACGGGCGTCATACCGGCCCCCCCCCCGTCGATCACCGTTTATCGGCGAACGAGCTACCGTCTCACATCGGTGGCCTACGCGATTAGGTCACCCAATCGGTGTGTCGTCGGTTCCATTTTTCCTCGGACCTCACTCGCTAACGGTTAGGAATTATCCGTTCGCGACCGACCGCGCTTCCAGTCGCCACCCCCCCTCACATCGCCTCCGTCACAGCGTCGGCGCCGCACGGCAATTTTTATTTCGATTTCGTTTTATCGCTCTTGTCACGCGTGTTTACCGGCAATCGCGTTCGTATTATAATAATTATTATTATTTATATTACGCCGCGTGCGCGGTATGCCAACTTTTTTCGTTACGCCAACCGTTACGTCACGCGTACACCACAAACACCGGTCCGTATTTATTTTATTCCTACCCGGTAACCACCCTATTTTCTTTTGTATTAAAAAAACACGACGAAACGCACTGCGTTTCGCTCTCGCGTTCCTTTTTAACGTCGTGATGTATTTCGACGGGGCCACGCGATTGCGCGCGTAATTTTTCCGTTTTATATTCGCGAAAGGGCTATTTGCGCTCTGCGGTGTTTATTTAAGCGGCACGTTATACTTACGGCGAAAATAGGTAACCCGGAAACGTTCCGGTTCCGTGGGCGAAATTCCAACCGCGAACCGTTCCCCGGGTCGGAAGCCACGAACAATTTTCGTACGCGCCCGCGCAAACGAACGCCGGCGCAAAATCGACGCACCGGACGATTCGTGTTCGTCCGAAATTCGGCCACGCGGCCGTTTATGAGAGACTCCGCCGTGGTCGCGTAATCGTAATCCGCGGATTTTATTACTAACTAGACGCGATCGCCGCATTCTCTACACCGCACGCGTCGTCCGACAACCAAAAACGGTGCCCCCGCCGGACGGAACGTTCGTCGGCCATGCCGCGCGTGGTCATACGGAAAACAGCGACATTTCCGGGATCGCCGTGCGAGCGGCTCGTTAGCCAAATAACGTCGGTTCCGCGATACGTACTTTTCATTGGCGCACCGTGTGTGGTTTACGCTTTCGTTTACATTCGAAAACGCTCGCTTTTATTAAAGCGCCGAAACTATAACCGTATTGGAACCAATTACGTCTCGGGTTCCCGAAATCGTTTTTTTTTTTTTACTAACGTTCAATATAAATGATCACGGGTCGACAATTATCGGCTATTAATAGAAGTAATAAATTAAAGAAAAAACGTACGTATAAACGATACAGAAACTACTACGATTAAACGTAACTCAAAGAACCCTAAATGACGTTTAAACCATAAGAAGTTTGAGATTGTAACGATCGCGTGACCGGAACGCGAATTTGGAATGTTATACCGGACCGTAGGAGGTACCGTATTTTTCGCGGAAAGATTACGAAAATAGTTTACGGTGGCTAGGGACGAGAGGCACCCCATAAGGATGTGGTTGGAAACGTTTTTTACCCGTAATTGTTTTCGATTAAACGCCGGATCGTGGTGGGGTGGGGCATAGTTAACTTCAATTCATAACTCTACCAATTGCCTGTTGAGAGCGAATGACGTTTCCGTCGTAATTCTCGTAAGTGGTCATCAAACCGTAGAATCGATACGCGAACACGAAGGGCGAAAATATTAGGATTTCCGGAAGAGGAAAATCTTACGAACGAAATAAACCGGCGGAAAATGATTAATTTTTATGACGGTATTACGTTTTTATACCGACGAACGGGACAAGTACGCGTTACATAAATTAATACGGCAACGAGAAAGAAAGTTGAAATTGTACGAGAGAAAAGATAAAAGTGTACAATTACGACGTAATATATTTTATAGAACGACGCCGAAATAAAAAAAAAGCCTCCGAAGTACGAAAAAACCGTCCGAAACGAAAAACGACGACGACGACGACGAAAAAAGAAAAACGAACGCCACGTACACCGAATGGTCGTACAATAAAACAAATTTGTAGCCGGGACGAAATCGCGGCGTTAAAAATGTATTACGCAGAACTTACTAACGACAAACTTCCGGACGTCTGCTGTGTTCCTCGGAAGTGTCGTCGGCAACTGCACGCGCCGCGTACTTAAATTAAATTGAAAACCCGCGGCGAGAACGGTCACGAGAACGTAGACGCGCGGTCGTCTTCCGTTCGTCCGGACGTTCGAAACACTTGCGATTGGCGTGGCCCGTACAACGTACCGTCGCTCGGTAAATGTACGCGGCGAACGTTAATCGTTCGATTTCGATTGTCACGCTTACGGGCCAATGTTATCGAACGATTCGTTGGGCGTACACGCGTCATGGTCGCGAATAATTTAATAAATTTTCGTTTTCGATTACACCGGAGGCCCTTAACCGACGGTCCGTTGCGCCGGACCGTTGGTAGGGTGAGTTGTAAACGTGTACTTTGAGAGAGGGGGGAGGGTTTCGCGTATGGTGGCTCCCAATTCGTCCAACGAATATTATAAGCTAAAGTTCGCGTTGAATTTTCGGGACGTCGTCCGTAAAACCGAAAACGTTATTCGTTTTTCGAACGAAAAATATATAATAATCGTTATAATATAAATAATCGTTGGAAATCGGTCGAATTTTTTTACGCACGTTCCGCGTCGTTGTGAACAAATAATAATGTAAACTATTCGAGCGTTTCGAAATGTCGTTTTGTTTAAACGACGACGACAAAATGAATAAATTTCAAATAAAAATGCTACGGAAACTATCGAATTGATTAAATTAGCTTTTGGAGACTAAAAACCGTTGTGTAACTTTCGATTGGTTCAAACGTTTTAACGAAGGTCGGATATCCGTCGAAGATGACCATCGTCCTGGGCGTGCATCAACATAAAAAATAAACGATACCGGTATATTTAAATGTTAGACCGACTGTTAACTCGGTCGGAGAAGTAGCCAATGAAGTTGGCATATCAATTGGTCAACCTGTCGTTCGACTTTATCAGGTATGAAAATAGTGTCCGTAAAATAAGCGCCAAAATTGTCAACCGAGAAGCAAACGGAACCATCGCGTCGATGTGTGTTTGGAACTAAAAAATCGGGTTTCCGACGACCCGAGTTTTGTAAAATCAATTATTACGGGTGACGAAACATGATCCCGAAACCAAAGTTCAATCGTCGCGATGGAAGTACTCGAATTCACCTCGTCCAAAAAAATGTCGTCAGGTCCAAGTCAAACGTCGAAGTTTTTTGATTTAGTCCATTATGAATTTGTATTTACGGTTTAAACGCTAAATCGAGTGTTTTATAAACAATCACTAGAAAGATAATTATAACTTCTTCCATGAACCTAGGAATTATTCCATGTATTTAGAAAAAAAAAATTTTAATTTCCGTTTTTTTTTTAATGTATTACTTTTTTTGTAGATAATAGACGGATTTAGTTCTCCATTTTAACCATGAATAATTAATTCACGAGTCATCCTCATAACAATCACTATTTCT
>JAIPRN010004705.1:0-13614 GCA_025469175.1 Geopemphigus sp. TES_GeoC_2020
GGGGGGGGGGGGGGGGAAACAAAAAACCGTCGGAATTGTTCGCGTGGCGTAAAACGTTCCGACGTATTGTGTACAATAATTACGGCCCGTATTGTATTACCGCGCGGCGTTCACCCCTTCGCCGCGGCCCCACGCCAAACGCGACATTTTCGAACCGTTTAACGATACGATAAAATTGGTTTTCGTCGACGAGCATCCTCTCCGCTAGCCCGTCTGTCACGGCGGTACGTAAATCGATACGACTAAAGTCGAACACGGCGGACGACTCGAAAAATTCGATCGTCCCGAACGTCGGTTATTCGTTTTTTGGTCGTGTTTCGCGTCCCGTTCGGCCGGGTCGTCGTACGAAACATTCGATTCGTCGCCGGCGGGCCGTATTACGCCCGTTGCCCCCCCAATCGTAAGCAACGTTGCCCACCCATACGCGCGCGTATATATTTGCGATACAGAGTTTTACTTCGTAGTAACCGGCCATCGGCAGTTCGTACATGACGAACAACATGAACAGCCCCGACGTGATGGCGACCGCTTCGAATTTGTACGCGACGTCCATGTACACGATTGGCGGGCGGCGTTCGTTCGTTGTAGCGCGACGTTCGACTAACCGGTCCGCGTACGTAACGAGCCGTTCGACAAAGCGCGCGGGGCACACGTACGCGGGAACAAAACATGTGCGCCGTCGTTTGTCGGCCGTTGTGTTGTTTCACGCGCGTGCCGTCATCTCGGTTTTTTCGCCTTAAACGTTCCGTACCGACCCACTTGTTCACACACGCGCGCGCGCGCCACGCCGACCGAACCGCGCGGTACGCACGCGCGTCGAGACGTAGGCGCGAAGTAGACGACGGGCGATTTGTTCACAATGCGCGAACTAACGAACGTCAACTAAGAGAGAGAGAGACAGCGCGTAGCTGACACGGTTTACCGGCGAACGTGTAGCGTAGTTTTCGGTTCGAATTCGTCGTAACGGATAATTTATCGATTTTGCGCGAAAAAGGTTCTCCGAACATAATTATTCGACAACTACACTCCGTCGTTAAACACATTTTCGGCACGATAAAACGAATACGGTCTCGTAGGACTAAAATGACTCGAACCAATGCTCCGAGCCAACCGTTTCACTTACTCGGCGGATTCCTTCGTCGTCGTCGTCGTCGTCGTCCCACGCTCGATTTCCTTTAAAATACGTAAAAAACCAACGCGTAGTATGTTACTCGATATATGTAGGGACGTTCGATACGATTCGAGAACTTCCTTACGTCGGTTTCTATTTACTAATTGACCCGAACCTTTTGTATCGGCCGATTCCGACGTCGGAACGAATTCTGTAGGCGCCATTTTCCGGTACGCGTTCATCGCGTTTTCATAGCGAATATTCGTCCGATACTTTTCGTCACGCTCGGCGCCTGGTTACGTTCGGTTCGGTGGTCGTTGGGTTTTTCTAACGACTGGAAACCGCGTCGCAATGTGGCGCCCAACTTTATTCGACGGTATACCTAGCGACGGCCGTACGACGGAAAACCACATAGGGGTAACGGGGTATCCGGTGCTGTCGAAAAACGGCGACTATAGAGGAAATTGTGTCCCGAACGGCGGCAACCTAGCCGGCGAAATTTTCGTTCGCGAACGCGTCCGTGTAACCGGGTCCGAAACGGATACCGGGTAACGGGTCGTCCCGCGCAAAATCGTAGCCGTGTCGCTAATAATATAATAAATAGTTCCCGCCGGTCGGGACGCGAATGAGTGGTCCAAAAGCGCCGTCGAATTACGGCCGTTTATTGGAAATCAAGTTTGTCCGAGAGGGGGATAACCGACGTTCGGCGCGACCCGAGAATTTTAATTTTCCGTCAGGGGATAGACTGTCCGTAATCGTTCGTGCCGTCACCGGTATTGGACGTGTCCGACGAAAAATCGGCAGGCCCCCGGTTAGGTTACCTACGATTTTTACTACCGGCCGGTACCAACGAGATCGTTCCTCGGGCAAGGTTGAACCGCCATTGACGGGACGTTCCGGGACGACGTTACGCGTCTAACGCCGCGTAAAAGTTACGGCGATCGTACAGCCACTTTAGGTGGCCACAGGCGGAGCGGATTACGACGAGTGCTCGGGACTTCGTGAAATATTAAATTCGATTAATTATTTAACGGGACAATTAGCGCGCGCGCGCGCGGCTTTTCGAAATGGATTATCTCGTACGCGCGTAGTCCCCGCTCACCGAGTTAATTAATAACAACGACGTTTGCGCGCCACCGTCGGCGTACTAGGTGCCGTCCATTCGTTTTTTCGGCGGCCGGACACATGTTCCGTGTTTTTAGACGTACGTGTCTTACTACACGCGAGCTATCCAGCACCCGGCGAATTTCGTTTAATAAAAACGAAAAATCGCCCGCGGCAATTCGCCGACATTGGCCAATATAATATAATATCGTCGAAGTCGCAACAACCGAACGCTCGTTTCAAACATACCGCGTCTTTGTACGTCTCCGAATCGATTTCCGCGCGTTAAAACGTCCCGTTATGCGTATAACGTCGACCGACTTTAGGAACGGTCGAGACTGGACACTGTCGTGTCCCCATATGGCCCCCAAAGTTACCACGAAACGGTCGGACGGTTTATTTCTTATTTTCGGTCGATAGTTTGTTATAGAAAAACGATATTTACGCGCTATAAATATATATATATAGATACGAACGCGATCGACTTATGAATAGTAATCGTTCGTTCGTTTCCGATACGCGCTCGTCGAAACAATTACGGTAGAGTCTCACACGGACATCCGGTTAATCCGGACGGATGTTTGAAATAATACTCAAAAAGAAAAACGTAAATACGTAAATAATATACGAAAAATGAGAAGATAACGAATAAACGTCGAAGTAATCGATAAGATTTTTTTATATTTTCACACGCCCTAATCATTTCTTATTAGGTTTTTTAAAAAATTGGACCACGCTGTGCAAAATCGTATATTATGATCGAAACGTCAATTTCGATTGTTTTATAAAACTAATTTTGGTATACGTTTTAAAGTTGATTGCGTTTAATCCGGACTTTCGGTGATCCGTCACAGGGTCCGGTCCCGTCAAGTCCGGATTAACGAAACTCAATTGTAATTCGGAAATTCGACGGACGAAAAAAGGACCATCTTTGGGTCTACGCTAACCCGAAACCAGGCGGACGCCCGTATTAAATCGTTACCCGTCGTTTCCGCGCCGACTGGTTCCCTGTGGTCACGTACTTCGGGTCAACAAACACCGTTCGCCGTTTACGGCCGACAAACAAAGGTAACGTTCTTCGGTCCGCCGTATCGTTCGAACTTCGCGCGTTATCCGTCGATAACCGGTGGCTGACGCGGTTCGACGATAATCGTACACATACTGTACGCTAATCGAAACGAATCGGTTATAATAACGCCGATTACGGGAAAGAACGGATACCGAGTCATCGGCCCGTCTGGTAGGGCTCACGGCGATCCCTAACGAACCGAAAAACAACAAAACGCGCCCGAATTAATGGTAAATATACATATATTGCGATAAAAAAAAAACACGACGTAGGTATACAAACGCGGAACGTCGGAACACTTGCCATTGACGTCATTTCGAAACGTCGCGTTCCGACGTTTAAGAATTTTTAATTAACTACAGGCCCGTTCACACCGAAAAAAAAACAAACTACGATATTGTACGTTGAACAACGGTTACTAATACCGCGGTTGGGATTGTACACCTGAACCGCGTTCACTATAGCGATACTACTCGTAAATTACGTATAACGGCGGTTAATAAATCGTTTAGGCGCGTGTTCGTCGTAGGCGTGATCGTTCGTCGAGTCCATCCGGTGTTGTGGGGACGCGATTGTTGACGGCGATGACGGCGTAGGAAGAGATTGCCGAAAACGAAAAACGAGCCCGGAAATGGTGTACCTTTGTCACAATAAGTAACGGAAGGAGAAGAAAGGGACTTATTAGGCCGTCTACGTGACGACGAAGTATTTAGTTTATCGTCCTTCTTTATATTTTTTAGTCGAAGAACGATTTAAATGATGGCCTCTAGCGAGGGATCGTCCCCGTTCGTGTGTGTTAGTCATCAGTTGACCTACCCACCCATATTTATTGATATAATTTCGTAAAGGGAAGCGAGGTCCGCGGCTAGAGACGGCCTAACTCGTTGCGGATAACCCATTTTTATCGTAATTTTTTATCGATTTACAATAAACGACGGCGCTCCTACTGCCCACAGGCATTCCGGACCTTAGAAGTCTATCGCCGATATAAAGGAAAAAAGGTTTCTCCGGTTAAACGTTCGTTCGCGACAGTGATTCGAGACGTTCGAAGATAAGAAAACGTTTTTTCGACTTCCTTCCCCGGGAAATTTCGGGCCGGACCGACCGTCTAGTTGTCAATACCCGGCGATATCGGTAAACGCGCGCGCGCAAAAATCGCTCGCGCGCGTTCGGTAAAGGAACGGGGTAATTTCGGCGTTTTGGTCGCGTAACGGAAATGTCGACGCGAAAAATCGATGGCGAACGGACCGGCCGATTAGCCGGACGAAGAGAAGCTATCGGACGCGACAACCACACGCCTACGACGTGTATTACGTATACGTAACTATATCTATATACACATATGCTTGTTTGTAGTTTACAATGTCATCGAATAGACTACAACAATAATGATAATAATTTGGCACGAAATTATTTACAACATTACGAAAAATCGGCGCCGCCGACGACGACGCGACGTTCGTAATGGACGAACGGCTACACGAACGACGCGAACAATTTGAACAATTGTCGGCTGTTGAATCGGCACTTTTTGTACTCCGCGTGGCACGCCCTCACGTCCCTCTTGCTCCGTCCGAAGTTCATGGCCTTCCGGAAAATGTTCTTGGCCGAGTTATCGCCGAAGTGTTCGTTGGGGCTGGAAAACAAACGTACGGCGTATTTATATGTATATATATCTCTTTATTCGTTTTACGAATACGCGCGTATTTTACACGAATCGCCTACGCACGCACCGTCCGTGCGAAACGTTCGACGATCATTCTTGGACATTTAGTGACGAATTCGACTGCTAGACGTCAAAGATTTTTGGACGCCGTTCCGAATACGCGCGACGAGTGGTTTTAACCGTAGGTAACCGGACTTTCCCAATCGGTTACCGAACCCGACGTAAACGGCCGAGGCTTTTCCGCGCACGTGTGTGAACGGAACGAAAACACTCGCTGAGCTTCTAATCACCCGATAACAAAATAAAAAAACTACGACAGGCGGATTTTTACGGAACTTTCGGTCGTACAACAACTAGTCGCGATTTTTTCGATTAATTTCGTATTTCTCCTCGATTTTCGCCCTTTATTTTCGAAAAAAAACTACGAGGTAAATTACGCTCGTTAAAAATGTTTCGACGAATGATGACGGAACAACGTATTATGTCCGAAAGAGATAAGGTTTCGAATCGAAATAAACGATGTACATAAACGTTTGTTTTTGTTTCTTTCGATTTTTCATAAACGCGTTTTTTTTAACCAGAAACGCGAATACTTAAAAGTAAAACCAATTCATCGAGCGCCTTTAAATTTTTATATAAGCTTTTACCGACGTGACGTTCAATGGTAGTTAGAGAGATGAAACGATAACTCTATATATATATATCGGGTACCTTCGCTGCAGTGTTTTCGACGACGTAGCGGTATTATACAATACGCTATCGAATTACATGTACGCATTGGTCGACTTTCGTTTGGACGAGAAAACACGAAACAAAAGCGTTTAAGTAGCGAAAATAATCGATAAGCGCGAGTTTCGTAAACCGTTTTCGAATCGCGTTTTTCATTTGAAAACCATGAACCCGTCGACACCGCGTAATGGACAAAAGGGGAAAGACGGTTGTCCGACAATCAAAAAGCGTTCGCGCTACGAACGGACGTCCGTTTATTTTCGTCGATATTGTACCGGAAAACGGGTCGTCGTAAACAAAAAATATCGTACGCGACAAAAGCGTTTTTACCGAGAACGTAATCGGGAACCAGTACCATATGGTTAGGTAACCTAACCAGCGATTACCAGTACCGTACGACTTCCAAACGGGCGAAATGGACGCAAACAAAACCGTCCGAGTGCCGTTCGTTTAGATCGGGCAACGAACGATACGGCGGTTAGACCACGCCGGTTTGTTCGTACACATCGGCGGGCAGTACAACCGTTCTCTATGCGCGCTACGAACAACGATGGAGGTAGAAAGGTGGTGGAGTTGTCGATTTCGCGCCGGTCGCGTTTCCGGTAGATTCATTTGCGCCGTTAAACAAAACGGCGCCGCCAACGATAATTGTCGGAACCGGTCACGCTGTTACGCACGTCGTGCGTACGCCTGTGGCGATACAAACGTTCGTTGGCGAACTCAACGAAACAAAAATAACAAAAACGACGACGGGTGACGAACGACGAAAATGCACAAAATCGAAATCGTCCTACTTCGACGGAGCATACATAACGTATTTTCTTCTACTCGCATATTGTCGTCAAGATCGTCGTGACTCCGTCGACGTTCTAACCAAACCGTCGGCGAAAATACTCGAACGTTCGGTACGAACGAAACGGTTCGTCCTTTCCTACCCAGCGGTCCGTCGCGTGCGCCATTAAAAATTCCGTCGCCGAGTGAGTTACGGACGGTAATTGACGCCGAACGATCAAACATCACAGTCGTCGTTAATTGCCGGCCCGCGTTTAGGCCGTTTAATATCCGTGACGCGATTACGTAGCGACCGTGACGCGTTTTACGAGAAAATTAAAACAAACGAACGAACGAACGACCGCCGCCCACCGTTGAAGGGATCAGACTGTAATTGGCAATTAGTTTCTTGTACGGGTCCAACGGGGCGCGTCGATGTTGGCGAAACTTATCGGTTAGAGTGAATATAAATAACGCGCGTTCGTCGTACGTAAACCGTTATTGGATCGCGTAAACAATCGCGCTACCACCGAAATACAATACTTCGAACCGCGGTTACCGAGAAGGAAACAACGAACCGCGGTATAAAACGTGTTTAGGCGCTACCAAGATGCGCGCAACCGCTTTCTAATCTATTCGTACACGCGCGCGTGCGCGCGACACTTCCAGTTTCCCGCGTTCCAGCCACGGAGTTACGTAAAAGCGTGGTATTTCATTTTTCGGAAGCCGGTCACTGAAAAAACCCGTCCTGCGGCTACCATTATTGGTCGCCTCGAAAAAGAAGATTTCCAGGAGAAATTGTTATTTAAATAGCGGCCGGACGTTCGTTGTCCCGGTCGCGTACAAAAAATTCGTAATTCTCTTTGCCGTACATTTACGATACCGCGAACAAAATCACGCGCGCGAACGCGATTTACGTCACGAAAATAGAAATTAAAATTTCGTCCGTTTCGGATACCGGACGTTCCCGGCCGTTCGTCGTCATTCTACTCGCGATTACGGTTCTCTTCGGCGTAAGATCAACGACTACTAACGTTCCGGCATCAACCTCAAACATTAAGCCGCCGAAAAATAAAATTCCGTCGGACGTGCGTTTCGTCTGATCATTATCCTCGTATTCTACCGTTCGGAAATGTCACCTCGGAACACAAAATTACCGTTTAACAACGGTATCTCGAACGTCGTCCGTTCCGTAATTGATTATTAACAAATTACGTCCGTTACGGTTGTACGAACGTCGTCCCAAGCGGTGTCGACCAATTTCCGACCATCGTATAGTAGACACGTTTATTGGCCGAAAATAAAGACGAATTTCAGAAAATTGTTGGTTAATATACGTCACGACTTAATCGTTCGATTTAACGCCGTCGAGTTTATTTCTTGTAAAAATTACGCGAACACGGCGTTACGTTTATCGCGTTGTTAGAATTTCGTCTATTTTTTAATTTTTTCCCGACTGAAAATATATATATATATATATATGTAAATACGCGTTTTCCGCCTAACCCGACCATGTTTCAAAGCGCCCGAGACACTAATGCCCAAAAGACACTTTGCCCATCCCACCGGTCGCGAATCAATTTTTCGCCCGTATAATATGGCCGCCGCGAAACGAATGTACGTTACCTGAGCAATTTGAGCAGATTGATTTCCACCTGGTCGAGTTGGTTCTCGGGCGTGGCCGCTATCTGGCATATCATCTGTCTCGCGCACATCGACCGATCTTGCCGGAGGATTTCGTCGAACTTGTAGAAATCGTTCAACAACGAGCCCTCGACGAACGCGTCGACGCGCTGAAAAACAATCGGGTAACTATTATTATTAGTTCGGCTCGCGAATAAGTCGACGGCGCGGCGAGCCGATGGTTTGTGGCCGATTTTATTTAATTCGTTCGTACACTTTTTCGTAAACACGTTTGTTCGACGGCCCATAAAGATCGTAAACGTTTTCCAAAAAAAAAAAACCACGGCGTAGGCGTTTCTATAACACGGTTTTCTAGCTTAATATTTTCGAATAGGTTTTTCGATAGGAAAACGAAATAACAATCGTTATCGAACGAAAAGGTAAAGCGAATCGACGTAACAATTGTTACGTGCGGGCGTTTTTTTACGACCACGGCTAAAGAATAGGGTCGTTTCGTATAAAACGGAACGGAAACCGCGAGATGTTCGTACTTTCAAGCGGAAGAACACCGCAAGTGCGTCGTGTCCATCAAGGGTTGGAGAGGGAGACGGCAATTTTCGTGTATAACGGTCCGAACGAGCGGTAAATATTTGTACGGTTTAATGTGGGAATAAATTATTGTTCGAAAGTCGTCGAACGGCGCGGGTTCGCGTAATACGTTGGCAAAACTTTCCACGAGAAACGCAAACACATACGCTGATTCTAAACACGAGCCAGAGACGGGAGAGGGAAACGACGGCTTTCGCCCGTTTTGATCTCGATAAATATTTAAACGCCGCTTTACGAATTTACCGAATATTAAGTCCCCGACATCATACAAACACGCGCCACTGCTACGTCGCGCTTAACTACTTGCTGCGGCACGAACTCGAGAGTTTCTATTTCGCGTATTAGCCGTATTAAGTCCGACACTTCAATTATCGCGTGGTTACATAGATTTTAGGCGAATTCCGAAATGAGAAAACGGACGTTCCCAAAAAATTACGATACGGACGTACACCCGGAAAATGTTTTGAACGTCGAAAATTCTCGTGGACGTACCGCAGTTATCGAATAAATAACGATTACTAATACGGCGATACGATTGCGAGTGTTTATCGATTTTATTGACGAAATGCCATCGTACGAAATGCGTTCGCGTCGGGATTGCCCGAAGAGGAAAATCAATGTCGATTTGGCGATTCGTTAACATTTTCGCGGGTACGTCGAATGAACGCCGCCCGAAGTTAGGGTAACTAGTTAGGTAAATACGAGTTGGTATATTTTTGTTTTTTTATTAAAAAAAAACGTACACGTTCGAGAGCGCGACGCGTATTCTCGGATTTTCAAATCGACCGCTTGGACGAACCAAAAACGTGGACGTTTCACCGTAAAAAATTCGGCCTAAGCTTGAAAGCCCACGAACAATCCGTCCCGAAAATGTCGCGAACCGGATTGACTATATGACGGACGACGCCCGTAATCCATTTTCACTTTTCGAACGGACAAACCGCGTGGCTACCACACACACACACCTTTCGACGATTAACCAATAAACGCTCGCGGTCGTGTTTAGAGGAAAAATACGACGACGAAAAAACGTCGTTTAAAAAAAAAAAAATACGACGACGCGACCGTTCGATCCGTTTTTACCGTTGTGTACACGACAACGGTGCGCGTACGAGTTCGTTCAGATCCCGGCACGTTCGAGCGTAAAAATCCGCGCAATCACGGAACCGACCGTAACCGCGCGATGTTACCTAACCGTAATAATTGTCATCGCCATTTTTTCGCGACGTATTGTTTTCGTGTCGTTAGTAACGGGCCCGGCGCCTCGTGTGTATATATATATATATATATATATTCCACGTACGTTCCGACGGTGACCCTCTCCCCACCTGGCTCGTGGTCACGACAAATCGCGTCGGGTTTTCGTCCATTTCGTTCGTCGGCTAGCTACACGACTTTGCTCCATATCCACCCAACGGTCCCCGGTTCCCGTGTGTCGACGGTCGTGATGGCCGAAAACGAACGCGCTGGTTAGATCGCGAGTACGTACCCGGACATCGGACGTACGCGAAAATATGCGAACGGACGTCCGTTTATCGGCCAACGTCGACCGCGAAAAAACCCCCGGGGCGGCCGTACGCCGTTCGACGAATAAAAACGCGCGACGAGCGGCTCCGTTACCACGCCACGGTACGACGTCCGTGACGACGGGCACGATAAAAAAACGGACGTAACGAACCTCCGCGTGTGCTAATGTAATCGTGTGCCGAGTGTACAGCGGAGGTTACGCGTTGTACGGTTAGCTCGGTGTCGTTATGACGTAACCCGGCGACGTTGTTTTCGGGCGAGCGCGGATTATTACGGCGTCGGTACGTAACCTCCCGCCGAGACACCGACCGGACGTTCCCGTAAACGCGTTTACTCGAGACCACGTACGCGCATACCGCCGTAACCAAATCGTCACGACCGATCGTCCGCCGGAAATGAACGGACGATATCCGCGCTACATTCGTGTCCACGGGTGGGACGATCCGTGGCCGATACCGAAACGGTCCGAAATACGAGCGTGATCCGCGCTCGTGAACGCCGGCGCGCGCGTCATTAAGCGAGGAAACACGCCGCGGAAATCGATCGGTGTCGGCGCGATCCGAAGACCGGCGACGAACGTACGTGACGTTTCTCGTCCCGAACCGAACGAGCCGAACGTATACGATTATTTCTCGCCATTTATATATATATATATATATATATATATAAGATACAGGAGTACGTGCGTATGACGGTAATGAAACGATATACCAGAGATTAAAAACTGTTGAAAGTAATAGTACGGCGCTACGAGACGGAAATAAACGAATGAACCGTGACACGCTAACGTATCTCGAAAACGATAAAGAAAAAAAAACAAACGCGCTTTCACAATCTCGTATTAAATATACACGCACGCATACTAGATTGTTTATAGGCGATTATAAATCTCGGAATGATTGTATACACACACAATCACAAAACCAGATCTATGTATAGATATCCAGTAAGTGAAATCCGACAGCGGACGAGATACGCGTGTAATGACGTAAAGAACCCCGAAAATAATAAATAATAACGCGACGTACCTAATCGATATGAGAAAACGAAAGTGTCGAGCCGACCGAAAAACAAGCGGACGCCGAGAATGCTTTCGGTGAAAACGGACGGACACGTTCGACCGATTACGCGACGCGATTGTCTCGCCACGGCGGTGGTCGGTTGTCGACGACAGTTTTGGCGTGCGCTCTAAAACCGGCCACCGGTCAGAGGAAACATTCGACGACCAATTCGTTTCCGTTCGGCACAAAAAGCCGCTCGACGAGTGTCCCGGAAACGACAAGAAAAAGCGTCAAATATTCGAACCGTCGCCAAAACTATTGTTCCTCGGGCGGTTGGCCATCCCTTCGGTAATCGAAAGTCGTCTGCCCCCCGTCGATTAATGCGTCGGCCATGACGAGACGAAACGAGCGGAACTTCGAAAAAACCGCTAGAAAGCCAGTGGAGGAATGAACCACCGGCGGATTTCGTCGCGACGTGAGGCCGCGGCGTTTACGAAATGATTACAAAGGACGACCAACAATACTATTCGCTGTAATTATCGCGGCCGCTCGGTTTGTCTCAAGCCCCGTTATTTTTCGAACGGTCCGCGGCGGGACTACAACTACACGGCGAGCCTTTCAATTACGCGACGATTATAGTAATAATTATTATAATAATAACAGCGGCGGCGTACCTGTTGGCGGACGAGACGAAAGCAGCCGCCGACCGCCTCCCCTCCCATCGGCCTATGTGCCCCCCAGTCGACGACGAAAACTACGCGAACGACGCGGCTGTCTCCTCCCACTGAACCGTCTCTCGGCGACGTCAACAGCCCGTCAGAGACGAGTCGGACATTCGTAAATTCGCCAACCGGAACGGTCCCGAGGACTCGGTGAGAGAACGAATTTTTCACAAAAAAAACCGACCGAATCCGTCGACGGGTCGTTCGTCGGTTATTTCCGCGATAATGGCGAGTAGAGCAGGACGGGATGGAGAGAAGTCGTCGTACGAACGACGTTCCGTCGCCCTTTCCCCGACCACGCGTCCGATTTTCCACGCTAGTAGCGCGCGTTCTATAATCGTCACGGAAACCCACAACTTGCCGCCCACCCGACATTAAAAACTAATTTTCGTGATGTAGATATACTTGTTTTCGTTATTCGATCGACCGTTCCGATTGTTTCCCGCGTCGTATTAAGCCCGATCGATTATTTCGCGCCGAGTGTCGTCGGCAGAAAATTCGCGTCGTAACGGTACGAAACGGTCCGCTTTTCGCGTCACGAACGCCCGGTTGTACGGCGGAATTCGAAAAAGATCACGCTTACCTCGTCCGGGATCGACCTCTTTCCGAGCCCCAAAAGTTTCGCGGCCATGGCGGCGGGCTTCATGGGCCTGGACGATATCTTGTGATAGTCCTGCGCCAGTTTGTGCATCATCCACATGCCGCACAGTCCCATTGCCGCCAGCAGGGCCAACCTGATGAAGTGGATGTGCGCCTTCACGGCGGCGCCCATCACCAGCACCAAGAATCCGACCATGGCGAGCCGCATGATTGTCGTCTGCCCGGGCGGGAATAAGACAAAAAAAAAATAATCAATCTACGCGGTTAGGTACGATCACCCCCTCGTACCCGGTCGAGTTACAGTTACAGAGTTACGGTTTAGGTACAATTGTCGAACCTAACCGCCTGTGGTCTGTTAAACGCCCCCCCCCCACGCATGTAATTACCGTTCGTTAATAATTATTTTCGCCACGGAAACGCATCGTCTCAATTAACGAAACCGCTTTCGAAACCGGACGCGGACGACGCGAACGGACGTTTCTTTTATATAATCGCTTTTAACGTTTTCCGTTTCGACGTCAGAACGACGGCGTTGTCCGCGCGGAATTTCGAACGTTTCCGACCGGCGGCCTTTGCACACGTCGTACACGACGTAGCATCGAGCAACTTTTGGCCATAATTCGATGGAAACGCGATCGCGTAAACGATTGAAATCGTAATTCGACCGAGTTAAACGTTTACACCGGCGAAACTAAATATATCGCGTATATAGTTCGGGAGCGCTCGAAAGTAATTGAAACTCCGCCCGAGCGGACGGGCGACGATATTCCGAACGAATTAAGCCGTCAGCGGGGACGTCAAAGTCTGGCGGGCAACTCTGTCGAAACATCGCGCGTGTACACGTTGGTTTTCGCGTAATTCCGAACCCTACGTCGGCCGTCGGCGAGTGTCGTTCAAACAGGTGAGGGGACCGCGGACGCGAGCGAAAGTGACTGAAGTGTACGGCGTCCCGTCTCGCCGCTTTGCACGCGCGCAATACTCGACGGTTCTCGAAAAACGTGCGCTCGAATACGCGCGCCGTATTTTTCTTTTCGGGGGGATTTTCGTTTTTTTTTTTCAAAAAAAAAAAAAAACCCCCGGCC
>JAIPRN010004706.1:0-13611 GCA_025469175.1 Geopemphigus sp. TES_GeoC_2020
CGAAACGCGCGCCTATATATATATATATGTACGTATTATACGAAGCGAAAAAAAGTAATATAAAAAGGAAAAAAGTGACCGTGACAAATTCGAAAGGCTAAAAAAACATTGGCTTCTTCGTGTGGAGTCGACGAACAAAACCGAATTCATCGGGAATTCGAAAAAAGAGCGAAACCAAAAAAAAAAAAACAATATATATATATATATACAGATCGTCGAAATAAACGCGACGGATTTTATTAGTATTTTCGGGGCGTTACCGACAAAAAAAAATATACGCGTAAGACCTTCGGGGTCTCGTGGATTTTGTCGGTGAAGACGCCCGGGGTAGGGAGGGAGGGGGTAGGGAGGAGCCGTCGGTTTAAAAACGCAGATGTATTTGCTGAACGCGAGGAAACGGACGAGGAGAAAAATTCACGGTTCGTTATTACTTACTTATTATTGTTAATTTTTCGGTGTTTATAAACATTTTACACGGCCCTGCGCACGCGCGCCAGCCAATACACGTGCGCGTTACGCGCGCTAAACGTGCCGAGCCAGAGAAAACGGCCCGGCGCAATTAACGTCGTGTCACTTATTGTGTAAATAATAATGACGATAATTAGTATCGACCGGCGACGACGACGACGACATTCTAAAGAACGACTAATTAGAACGTTTTCAGTCGGAAAACAAATTACGGTTTCGCGCGTGCGCGTTTTTTTTGTCGACAAACAAATACCGCGAGTCCTACACGCGAGTGCACACCATACGCCGGACAAAAATTACGCGTACATTTGATCGACCGTCGACCGATTACGGTCGTTATGTGGAGATTTATTCGTCACGTTAATTAAATTCGTAATTGGCGTTATTGGATGCACGCGTATCATTTCGAGTTTTCCGTAAACACAGCGGCGAAACGGGCGTACTACGATAATCACCGAACCGTGTTCGGTACCGAGATGACGATACAACGGTTCGAAAACGATTCCATTCCTTCCGGGTCGTTTCGAGCCGGGTGTTTCGACGAAACCGTAAATAATAATATTGCCCGGGCGTCCTAAACGGAAACAAAATATAATCCACGACGGCGCCCGGCGAAATGAGCCTTTCGAATCGGCGATCCGTCGTCGAACCAAAACGCTTCCGTCAAAACGTAAACGTAACCCACACGGACGCGTATCGGATGATTCATCGGTCAATTGTGGATCTCGCCGTAAGATAAAGACCGCCTAATTGACGGCGGGATAAATAAAAAAAAAAAAAAACGAATATCACGTTCCCGTCGTCGTGGTCAACGGTAGAAATAACGTATTGAACGAACTAAGCGATAATTTAGGGACCGGATGTGTTTGCCTAAATATCATACGACTATATATATATATATATATGTATCCACACGCGCGCGCGCGCCAGTAACGAACGTTTATTAACCGTGTTTGGACTCTTGTTTTTCCGTCGTTAACCTTATTATTTTTATTATCAATTGGACGGCACGCGATATCGAACGAAACCCGTCGCGCGTTCGTTTCGCGGCCGACGAACGGAGACTTTTCGGAATACCAAAAATTCCGACGGGCGCCCGTCCCGATATTATTTTATCGCCGCCCGGATTTGCGCGACCCGTTCTGTACGTTTCATTCCCCGTATTTGTTCTCCATCCCGTCCTCGTGACCGCGTAACGTTTTCAAACACGGGTTTCGTTATCGAACGTGGATATACTATCTACCACGCGTTTCGGCATTTACGGGAAGCGCGACACTGTCGCGGACTCCGTGTATAATTATTGTCGTACCGATTCGATCGTTCGGCGGACACGCAATTACGGAATCCGTCGTGGCGGTTGACCGATCAAAGGGGCTATATAACGTGGATTATAATTTATAATAATTTTGTCGTTATCGACAAAACTACGGGTTCTATTTACCCGTATCCGACGAACGGCGCAAAAACGATCGCCGTGACCGCGCGCGTATTGAAGTAATCATTTTTCGTGCCGTACGCTACGGCCGCAATATTAAATCGGATTGAACGATAACGAAAACCGGCGACGTGACGTTCTAACAACAGAGAAAAAACGACCGTTCCGCATCACCCGGAAATCCCGTCAAATATCACCTCGTCCCGATATTCCTCCCCACCCGTTTCGTAATTATTTCCGAACTACGAATAAAATATGGCCGAACGGTAACGCGTATACGCCCGAAAAGCCGTTTTATCGTTTACCCGTACACGTAGGTACTTAAAACCCGTTTCAAATCAAAACTGTTTGGCGAATTACGAACGATAATATTACTTACTCGTAAACACGATTCAAATGTGACGTCTAAACGAACGCGAGTTCAACCGAGTAGGCGTATAATGACGAATAGCTCTAATATACGGTACGAACGTATATATAAATATATGTGCGCGCGTGTATTTTGTAATTGTACTTAAATTGAAAGAGAGCAAAACGCAATAGAGGAAATTCACTTAAGAGCGCGTAGGACAATCGTTTTGTCCACGCAATGTTTTAAAAAAACCGTACCCGACGTTTCCGACTATTTGCCTCCCCTCTACGGAAAAAAAAATGCCGGGGGGGGGGGAAATAGAGCTCGTAGATTTAATGGATAATTCGGCTAACGAGATCAATTGCGATGTAAAAAATAGTATCGCGTTACGCGCGATTCAAATATCGAATTACTTAAACGCGTCCCGTCTTTGATATTCATCGAAAGATCTTTAGTTATTTTTCGTACTTATCGGCGAGTCGAAAGTTCAAATTATGTTACACGGCGCTTTTTTCTTATTTCGAACCCGACCGGTTCAACTTACCACAAACGTGGTATACATATAACGATTGTCCGTAGTGTTCGGTACGGTCGTATCGTTCCGTTTTTCACGCTATTCGTTTTTTTCGTTAATCGGCGAACGTCGACTTTCAACGTTCGAGCCCAACGAGAACGCGTTAACTTATTGGACTCGCCCGTCTTCGCGTTTCGCTGTACGCGGCGTCGTTACGATAATAATTTGCGAAACACCGCTAACCGTCGGCGTACGGTCGATTGTACAAACATATTACGTTCCCGTGGAATTGTAACGAAGACACGTTAGCGATTTTAATTTACACTAAACGAATATTGGTTCAAAAACGACAAAAAAAAACGCGGCCACTCGAGTCGTTAAATCAATAACACTCGCGTCGTATACGGGCGGCGTATAATACCGAAATATTTAAGTATTCACCTCGACCCCTCCCCCCTTCGATTTATAATTGAAAGGATAACGAACGAAAATTGTTTCGCCCTAAAATTTATAGTATACCGCCGAAAGTGTTTCGAAATTAAAACCGATACGAATTATTGTCCCCCCTACGTGTCGGCGGACAAATCGAAGTAACTTTGACCTAAATGTTTAGCTGGACGTAACGTGTCGATAGGATTTCGTTAACCAGTTCGGTTATTGCCTAACCGGGAACCTAACCAACGGGTTGTGGCAATAATCGTGATGGGGACGTTTGGACGGGGGAAATTTTGAAAATGATTTACGGAATCACGAACGATTTAATGGAACGACGGAACCGAATAAAATTCGTTTAAATACTCGGCACATAAGCAACAGGCTCGTAATTAGATTGAACGTATTACGATATCGAGCTACGGACGGCAAAAGGTACATCGATAATAGCACGTGTTGGGCGACGATAACCCGGAATGTTTACACCGAATTGGTACGTATATAAGGCTGCGACGGTACATAAAAAAAACGCGAACCTAAGTATTAAAATTGCCGCGGACGAGAAAATGTATATATTCGTAGTCTTTGTCGTATTACCGAACAGGAGTGACAAATAATCCCGAAATTAAGTAACGTCTCGTTTAGATTATAATTCGTAATCCGTAGGTCGGCCGGAGTAGGTTTTGATTTCGGGGAAGTAAAAATGTATGTCGAACGAAAATTTCGACACGGACACTTGTCCGAGACCGTTCGATAATCGTTCGTCGTCCAACAGACGTACGCGGAAGAAACGAGTTTGAGGATAACCTTTTCGGTATTCTCCGGCGAATAGCGCCCGAATACGCGTCGCGTTTTCCACTCGTTCGTGCCCACGATCCCGTCCGATTTAGGCGTTTTCCGCAGTTTCCACCGAATGTCCGTTAAGCGATCACGAAACGCCGGCCATTAGTAAACGACGCCGCCGAATCTCCGATACCGTAGGGTTAGATGTTCGGGCTGTTTTTCGCGCGGACGATATCAAAAGAGCGGCGCCCGTCGGCAATTGGAAATGCCCGAAACCCTATTGTTCGCCGATTACGCGACATATTCCGCGACGTATTTCGGACAGACGTATTTGTATACGCGGCCGAATATAATACTTTACGAAATTCCGGTACGGAAAATATTAACGAATAGAGGCTCGTAAACGCCGTGACTTCGCCGGGTTATACTTTGTTCACATATTTCGTTATAATAGAGAGATAACGAGGGTTTTTTACGTATCGTATTTGTTACGGTACTTTTACAACGGATGTGTACCGAACAATAATGGGCGATAATTTTCCGGTCGCTTTTAAATAAATTTATTATTAATAAATATCGATAACGTTATGACAGCGACGAGATATAATTTACGAACGTACGTATTGAAATTCGAATAATATAATTATTAAACGGTGACTGGTGCGTATTAATTATAATATTAGCCGTCGCCCCATGTCCGTAATGTTATTAAACGATAGAATTAATTCGATTACATTTTCGGAAAATTTTAAAACCCCCGGAAAAAATTTTGAAAATACGCGTCACATATACACACTTTTCGAGTCTTTTCGTAAAGGGTGCGAGGGAGGGAGGACGCGAAGAGTGCAACTATTCGTGTTGATAGCGCGCATATAATTACGTTTACGGTAATTCGAAAAACGCGATGGACCGGTCGGGTCGGTTCGACATTTACGGGGACCGAAAACGGTTCGCGAAAAAAACGCTGACGAACGTTCGTCGTCCCCGGCCGAAACCGACCGTTTCCGTGGCGTCTGACGGAGATTGGGCGATCGGCGGACGAGTGGAACAGAAAACGCGACCGCGCCGCTCGGACGACGGCGGCGGGTCGTTTTCACGATGGCGTCGACGTTAGCGGAACGGGTGCGTCGTCGACGGCAGTAGTACGTACCGAACGATCAATGAATTCCCCGCATCACGAACATGACCTCATACCGCCGCATTGTTAACCTATATAATATTACGTTTATTGAATTAATACGCGTATTGTCGTGTAATTACGCGCACGACAGAAAGCCCGGTCGTCGATGGTAGTAACTAACAACAGCCCGGGCTGACGTACGACGGTTCGGAATTGACGGTGTTCCCTCCGTCGCGGACGGACGTCGGGCGCCCGCGTTTTTCGGGCGGAGCGACGGCGGCGGCGGCGGCGGCGGCCGAAAAATCGGTCCGGACAGCGGACGGGAATACCGTACGACCGGTAAAATGCGGTGGCTCGGAAACCAAACGCGCGGCGGAATTTCGTTATTCCCATTAGCCCGTTCGGATGACCGTAACCGAAACGACGCGCAAAATTTGCCGGTATCCGCATTGATGCACCATCCCCAGTCTTCGATCGCGAAACGCCGATGACTTAGAGGTCCGTTGTTTCACCGCCGGGCGATCGATCGTCTTTCTTCGTCCACGTGAGAATGGGCGTCGAGTTCACCGACCTTTCTCCGTGGACGATTTTCCATTCGAGTTCTCCGGCCACATTTCACCGGCGCACGTCGGCCGTTCGTTCACGCGTCATTTCGACCCGACTCACCGAACATTCGTTCCGTACGTTTTTCGCGTTCGCATATCTAACACTGTTCACCTACGATCAAGTCTGTACAATTTTTATTTTATTTACGTCACCATACGCAGTTTTCGGTTTGATCGAAAAATACATAACGAATTACCTTAATCGCGACGAACTTTACGTTAATTCACTAACCTACAAGTTTTTCGTTACTCGCTGGTCCACGGTCACGAAATAACGACGACGAAAATATAAAACCATTTTTAAGGAAAACAATTTTTTTTTTAGTAGCTTCTAGTAAAACTACGACGTTAGCTCGACAATTGTAAATAAACAAACAGAAACGCGCAAAATACGATTATTTATATAACGAAACGAGTTTCTAAAATAAAAAGGTTAACCGTTTTAATAGCGTGTTCCGAATGGGGATTAAGGATGGAAGTAAGAGAAGCGCTGAGGAGTTTAAGGGAATTGAACGGGAGGATCGCACGTTTTGTGGCCATGAATGGAAAACGATGTGGGAGAAGTCGCGGATGATTACGTTAAGACGAAGAGAACAGAAAGGGCCGAATTTATAAGCACGGGCCGGTAGTATAAAATTATCGGTGAGGGGACGGTTAAGTTTTACCATCGAGGATCTGGGAAGGGTTAAATTATCGAACCGGATTTCGTTAGGCGACGATATTTTCGAGGTTAGCGACGAAATCTGCTGAAAGGCTCGTTTTGAACAGTGACGGCGTAAGTACGCGACTATACGACGCGGGTGAAATTGTACGCGACGTTAAGATTAGTTATAAATATTGAAACGCGTTTGGAAATGTTTCTATTCGTTGAATTTGAATATATTTGAATTCGATTAGGAAATATTACGGAAGGCGGGCGCGTCCATAGTGGCGTCGGCCACGAGACTACTTGAAATTTCGGGCCTATGTCCTCGGGACGGCACCAGATACGCGCGTTTAACGGACCATTTAATTAACCGTAATGTCGCGGTTTTCGAAAAAGAAACGTCCGCCACACCACCGGGAAAGTTGTTTTCGAGTTTTGCGAACGTGTTGCGCAAAAACCGAACGGTTTTGCGCGTCGCCGTTTGCCGAATAAGCGCGAAAGTGTTTTACGTAAAAACCTTCGAACGTTTCCAAACGGCGTATGGTCGTTAACCTAACCCGTTGATATCGCCAAACGATTTCTATCGTTTTTAATTAACGCGATCGATATCGCGTGAACGTGCTTCACGAACAAAAATAATAATAATTTTCCGGTACAAAATACGCTCGTTATTTTCTCGAAACGATTTCGGCGTTATCCAAATAACGACTATACACGGTTCGTTAGTTCGCCAAACAAATACGCGTTGTTAATCGCGCGTTTAATCGACGTGACGTACGGAAATATTGGAAAAACAACGGGTTGTTCGATCGGTCTTTTACCCGTACAAATTGATATTTGTAACGCGACCGACATCGCGGTGCCGCGCAATACAACCACGCAACACACTTGTATAGACGACAATGTGTTGCCTATCCCACACAGATCGCTGCTACAGTTCGCGGTGGTCGTTCCCGACGCCGTAGGCTCTTCAATATCCAAATCATTTATTTTCGGCCATCAGTGGGCCATGCCATACCCGGGCGCAGGCATAAGCCCGACGGACAATTCCGCCTTTTTGATTTAGTTAAGCGCGAAATTTTTTTAAGGATTTCAGCTAAAACCACCACCTACGGACCAATAAAAAAAAAAAATCAAAGTCCGCCTATGGGCGTAAATACTTTTGGCCGGAGGTCCGTGGGGGCGTTTTTTTTCCCCCCCGACAAAGTCTCTCGGTTAGCGGAACACAAATTACCGAATGTGTACCCCACAGCCCCACGTTTCGAACGGCACAACGCGAATTCCTCTTTATTCCCTCGTCCACGCGCGGTATTGTAATCGATTCGAAACATTTTAATCGAAAAAAACGGACAGTTACGGCACGAGAACTGTGAGCAGTACTGAACCTCGGCACTCGTAAATAATTTTAAAAAGAAAACGATTTTAAAAATACGCGTTATCGGTTTTTTCAATTCCTCTGCCCTATTTATAGCTTATATTTACGAGTTTCGAAATTTCGATTATATATACAAAATATCCGAGGTCAAACCTAATCGAAAACAACGGTCGGGCGTATCAAATATTAATAGGACTGACGTTGAAAGTATACCGATTATATTTCGACGTCGAATCGTCGCTCTATTCGGCGAATTTCGTTTAAATTGATATTCGACCGATGATATTTACTTCTGTAGACGACCGACAATTTTCGGCTACGTGGCGGCGACCAGTAGTTTATCGTGTCCCGCAATCGTCGGACGGGCTTAATTGTGGATGGTGCCCCATTAATCGTCCGTTCCGGAACCGAATAGGCGTCGGACGGCGAGGTTTTCGCTAAAAACGGACCGTACTCGGACAACGCGGTGGTCAAACGAACGCGCGGAAACGGCGCCGGATTTTTCGTTTACCATTGTTTTCGGGGCGGCACGCGTAAAAGGTTCGAACCACCGGGAAACGGCGCTCCTTGTTTTCCACCGAACAACAACTGCCGTCCGTCGGGCACGTTAATTATCGTAATACACGTACGTATGTACACACGCGGAGGACGAACTCTGTGTGAACGCGAAAAACGCGCGTTAATAGAAGAAAGCCCGGCGTCGTCGCCCGTACCGCCAAGACGCGAGCGTTCCCCGTGCGGCGTATTTTCTTTTTGAAGCCGTATTCGTTTCGAGCGCGTCGCGTTATGATAATTATACCGTAATACGCCGCCGAGTGATTAAAATACGAACTGTCGCGCGCCTTTTGTGCAATATAATCACCGTAATGACGACACGCGCGCCCGCCCCGGAACTCCGCGCTTCCCCGGCCGGGCACTACGCGTTTGATACGTAATATCGCCGAAGCCCGTAATGCCTCGCCGACCACCGGACGGCCCGTACCCCGCGGACAGAGGCCTCGTTGCGAACCGACGCCGAAGAATGATGGCCGGTGCGTAACGGACGCCGGGACGACGATTACTACTTTTTAGTCCCGACCGAGTAATTTTTCGGCGTAGCGTCCCGATCACGACGCACATACATCGTGACTCCGACGCTATCCAACCGTACAATAGTGGCCAGCGTCGGCGATTAACCGTACGGGATAGCGATTATTCTCGGCCTTAAAAACGGCACTGCGAAACGATCGGAATCGAAAATAAATTTTAACCACGCTCGGGCCACTAGCGTGATAAGAAAATGGTCGTCGCGAACGTTTATTTATATATTTAATCGAAACCGGTCGTCGAGTACAAACACGTCCGTTACCTAATCGCGAAATAGATTTGGAACAATCGAGTGATCTGTCCGAGACAACGGCGCCGGCGGTATCATCCAATCGAATTCGTCGGCGCGGACTAACGAACAGTTTAGGTTGATTTCCAGAAGAAGGGCGGGCGGTCGGTGCGCGAATTACGGTTTCTCCTAATTGCGCGGATTTTACTCTACTGACGGCGATATCGTCGCCACGACCGTCACAAATTGGCCGACGCGCGTTTCCGTCGATCGGCCGACCGGCGGAGGACGGCGATTCTCACGATAATAACCGAACGCGCCGAGACGTTTTTCCATTTTTATTGCCCGACGAAAACGTACGCGCGCCGGCCGTCCCATTGTCGCGGCGGCGGCGGCGGTTTTTGATGTCGCGCGCGGATTGAATTGTCATCGGGGGCCCGTTCGGGCGATGCCGCGGCGTACGTGTGTGTTCGGACAACAAAGGGACCGCCGGCTCCGTGACTTTACACGTTTGTCGCCATTATATACGTAACGTTCGCGCGCGCGCGCGTGTGTGTGTTTGTATGTGTTATCGAATCTTTTACGGACATTTGTACAACACGGACACGAAACCAGGATGACGACGGTGGCGGTATTTCACGTATTATTCCGTTCTTTATGCGTTCGATAATATTTTTTCGGAGGGTCTTGAAAAGAAACCGCCCGACAATGCGCGCGAATATACGCATCGCCGTCGTTACGTATTATCGTCGGGTACGTCGTCGCCCCGGCCGAAATTGAGATCTCCGCCCCGGATATCTGTATGTATCGTCGCGTACCCGTGACGCATTATTATCGATAACGCTGGACGGTCGGTGCCCGCGGGGAAATTCACAAACGCGCCCGCCCGGCACGCCGGCACATTCGGCGGCCGGTTTAATATCTCCTCCGGGGCCACTTGTACAGGGTAACGGTGACGACGATGGCGGTGGACTACGACGGTCGGCCGTTACAACACTCCGGACGGATTTCGTTCGAAAATTACCAAACCTTACACACACCTAAGCCGTTGTCTTTATTCGCTATGTTTTCGCCGCGTTACTCGACGACGCGACAACACCGGCCAATTCGTCGGAATTCTCGTTTGGTTCGACGTCGTGTCCAAATACGTTTCTACTTTAGCTACATACCGAGAAAACGCGTGGAAAACAACTCGGGCATTTTACTCGATATTCAGATCCGATTTCGGCCTCGTCACCCGTTCCGACGTTCAAGTCGTTGAAAGTATTATACGCCCGATACGTAACGATCCGTCTACACGCTGTTAGAATATCAATATCAATAATATAACGTGCAACAATCGAACGACAGTGTTCTTCTCATAGTCCCTCCCCCTTTTTCCGACGCGAAGGGATAACGAGCTCGTCGTAATTTACCCGTGTTGCCGAAACCTAAACGCAGTTCCATCGAGCCATCAACGTCGCCACAATTGGTCCCACAATTACGCCAAACGGAATTCTAGCCTTCGGAATGACGTATACACGTGTAGATAAAGAACGTCGCGATAATAACTTCGAAACGTCCCATTGGCTAGTAGAAATCGGTGAGGTAAACGAAACGCGCTACAGACGGTATATTCGACTTAAGATACTTCAATTACGATGGACATTGTCTCGAATAAACCGTCGGGCCTCGTCGATATCTCGCGTATAGATTAACGTGTTGGTAATCGGTCCGACTATACGGTGCACAATCACTCGTCCACTTGTAGACGCGTGTTGTAGACAAATGTTGGTCGGATATCGAAAATAGTCGATGTACGTTCATGAGGTGCGAAGAAATCGAAAAGTGTATAATTCAAAAGCGGTACAACAACGAAAACCGTTTACATTCCCCCTCCGATTACGCGAGCCTGGCTCGGTGGTCGAAAAACCTCACCCTGTATATAAGTACGTACACACATACATCTCCGGAGAATTAGGAACGAGCGAACATATAAAAACGAAAAAGGCCGCGATGTGCCGCGACTGACTCGGTATTTACGACGATTAATCTTTTGTGAATTCGCTCCGCCTACTCTACTCGGGTCTCTTCAAAAAGCGATCGCGTACCGTGCGAAACAAATCGTACCGCCGCCGCCGATCGGTATCTCCTCCGTGATCGGATTATTTTATTTTTTTGGCGACAGACCGCCCGATATCGCCACGTTTCAAGACACCGCGCCGCCACCGTCCCGGACCGACCGCCACGTGTTAAATCGAGACGGACGGCGACGTCCTATATCCAATTACAATGGTACCGACGCCGCCGATAATTGTTACGTTTCCGTACCCCGGTGGTCGAATGGGCCCGCCGTTTCCGCGTTGCTTTTCGCTATTTCCAAGAACAAGCGTGTGTTTTACAGCGTTTGTACGGTAAAACTGTCGACGGCCATTGTCTCCGCGGCACGAGTGAACCGAAATACGCCCGCCGACAGCCCGGGGAGGGTATGGGAGGAACATATGTACATTTTCTACGCGTCTTTCTCGATAAATCCGTTACTGGTAAACGAACTTAATCGACGCGATCAAACATTTTGTTCACCCCGTCCGTGTGCCCGCCCGGCTTGCCCGGAACGTCGAACGTATACGTCGAACTCCGGGCGAATCGTTCCGGTTCCGATAGTCTCGTTCGCTCCAGGCGCGTTCGATAATTAACGGGCGTTTCGAAAACGGCACGGTTTTCCGTATTTGGCGTACGCTACGAATTGTGTGCGACGTCGTTACGCAGCTGCGTATTTATCGCGTTACGCGGCTTTCGAAATCGGCGAATACAATTCGGATTAACCGCGCGTAGTGATTTCACCGAACGTGGCGTGTTGTACGTACCGTTTGTTTGTATTGTCGCGCACGCACGACACGATGGGGCCCGAGCGCGCAAAAATATTCACTATTAACCCTCCCCGGTCGTTCGGTAATCACGCGGTATTTAATTATCGCGGTTCCCGGCGCGCGCGCGCGCGCTTGATCCCTCCGGGCCGAATAATAAACACTTATTTCGTCCGTCCCGTTCGCGGTTATTACGCCGACTGCGATCGTTTATTTCCGCCTGGCACGGCGTCGTGATCGTATCCCGTTCGGCGGGAGGGAACGGAACCTTCCGCATATAAAACGCGCTCGTTTATCGTATAAGTATCGTACAATAACAACGCGCTGTACACCAAACGAATTCACCACGTCTCCCGAAAGCGATCATCGTCAGTGATGGTCGTCGCTCTCGTCCTCCGAATCCGTGGACGTTTCGCCGTGCCCGTAACGGAACACCAAGTCCAGCCGACTGTTCACGTACAGTCTGATAATGTCCCGGAACGTTTCCTCGCCGCACGTGACGCGAAACGTTTCCCACACCGAGTCCGGGCAGTTGTTCTCGCGCAGAACCGTCGCGATATGTCGGTACGCCCGAACGTATACGTCGTCGAACCATTTCGAACGAGACGGTTCGTCCAATTGGCCCTGCAGACACAGTCTGACGTGTTTGCTCAACATTGGGTTGTCCCGATCGATAGACGCGCCGCTGAAACATATACACCGACCGTATCGTTCACGACCAGAAACTAGCCTAGTCCGGACGTCGACACATTTCCGTTTTGAGCGCGGCGAAACGAATATAAAACACAAACGTCAACGGTAAACCGATAGACGCTCCGACACTGTGTGTCGCGTCGTTGTCGTTTCGACTTTGTCGCTTTACGCGAACGCGTGAACTTTTAAAACATTTTCGCTAACAATTTGTAAAAATTCGAATATTGTTAGACGTATTACGAATAACCGTATATATATATTACAAACGCGGACTTTAGATTCAACAATTTTAAAAAATTGTTTAATAGTATCGAGAAAAAAAATACGGAAATTTATCGAATTGTTTCGTAAATGTACCGGGAAAGTCGAAAACGAGCGTGGTACGCGCAACTAAATACGATTTGTTACACGCACGAATTTCGAAAATCGAAAAACTCGACATTTAAACGATACATTTACGTCGTTTCTCGATATCAATCCATTTTCAAGGCGCGAGAATACGATCTGTACTCGATATTATATATATATATATATATAAGTTCACCGTCAACCAAATAATTAACGTTACCGTTGTACGAAAGGTTTTCGTTTTTAGCGAGAGAGAGGAAATTAGGAATCCCAATGTTGTGTACACGTCGATGAAATGTTTGCGTACGTGTACGTATATTATGAAAACGCGTTTTATCGACATCAAAGTATAATAATCGATCACTATATCTCCTACGGTGGCGATAAAAATAAAACGAATATTATACGTACGTATGTAGGAAAATCTAATTTCGGGCGAATGTTTCGACATACGTCAGCCATCCGATTCGTAAACGTATCGTTTTTTATTCGGCGGTGTCGAGACGTTTGTGGGTCGCGCGTCCGCAAACTCCTTTTCCCGTCTCCTACCCACCACTGCCCGGTAAACAGTTACCGCGCGCGTATAGGAACGATTTAGGGAAACCGGTTAGATAGTATTCACCCGAACAGCGCGAACAGCTCGCCGGACGCCCATCGGTAAAGCATTCGCATCAGTATC
>JAIPRN010004707.1:0-13607 GCA_025469175.1 Geopemphigus sp. TES_GeoC_2020
CACGGGACGGACCTTGTGGTTGTCTATTACAATCGCGCCTCCCCGTCAGCCGCCGTCGAAAGCACGGAAGTGTACGCGGCGGACTTTGTCCGTCGCGATACGTGTGAACACCGAGTTTTTTTTAGACTAGGACATAGACCGTTGCCGAGTGACAGCGACGTATTTGCGTACGGGCACGATCGAAAGTTGTGTTCGGACGGAAACGACACCGCGACGCCTCGCCACTGATGTTTGTCCGTTCGCGCTGGTGGTCGATCGGTCGCGCGCATAATATGTGCGATCCGGAGAGAGCGTTTTAACCAACGGGCCCCATTACTACTAATCCCGTCCCGAAATATTGGCGTACGCGTTTTTGGTTTATTAGTTGTGTACCGTAGGGAGGAGAGATATTCGCGCACACGTATGAATGTAGATTATCAATTTATAATCCTAAAATAAAACATAATTAAAACTGTCCACCGGGGGGAATCGATAATTACCATTTTGATCGGGTGTCGCGAGGACATGTTGGATCGTTTTTTTGTTTTTTTTTTGCAAACGTAGGCGCCGCGCTGCTGGTCAACGAAATATAATCGAGTATATTTTTTATTTTATTTCGTCGTCTATTTTGGATAGTTGACTTAAGATTATTCTTATTATAACGTACGACGCGTTTTTATAGTTTTAAATTTCTATCGACGGGGTAGCGGCTATATTAGACGGAAACAAACCAACTAAATTACGGGTGTATAGATATCGGTGTGTATTTTTATAGGGAATTGAAAGTTAAACGTCGCGGCGAGCCGAAACCTTAAAACGCCGCGTGTACATTTTTATTCGTTTTCTGAGTAGAGGCGAATATTCGTATACGTTTATGTGCCGTTTTAAATATGCAGTCAATGACTTCTAGATTTACCATCGATTTTATAATAAACAAACAAGCCTGATTGGTGTACAAATACGTACATACGTCCGTATAATAGTATTGTAGTATACGTTACGTATTTCCGTGTTGCATCGTTTCCGCGGTATTTTATTAAAACAATTTCGTTATTTTCATTGTAGTCAAATAACTGTAAATGTTGGCGTTCTATTTTCGTTTCGGGGAAGTTATTATAACGCGTTAATTATTTTTTAATAGAAACATTTTCGAAACTACATTTTGAATAACAAATACGATTTAAAACTTCTTATAAACGTAACCGTTTATTATTTTAGATTAATAAACTTTTAACGTTACAGCCAGCGTTTTTTTTTTTTTATTAACGCGTGTTTATTTCTTTCGTATTGTTATGACTCGTACTAGGTTTTTTTTATGAAAACATACTTATCTAACGTTGAAAGTCCAAATTCGCTCGTTTTTTGTATCTTATAAAATGTTCCGTTATATATATATACGTATACTGAAAGTTAAAATATTTCGTTATCATAGTTACTATATGTACGGTATTTACGTATATTTTTTAAAATATGTTAAAACATTCAGTAGGTCAAGCAGTATATAGAATTTCTTCTATGTTTATCAGTTGTAACGTCTACAAAGTCGTCAAATATTTGGTTTTCCATAAACCGATCAGTTTTTAGGGTCAAATTTAATCATTAGGGCCATCAATAAAAGTGACATTAATAATCGATAATATTAATTCAACTTACGGCCACTAAATACAAGTTTAGGTCTTGTTGACAACGTCGATGATGATGATAATAATATACAGGTTACTAGATACGCCTTAATTCTTAAGGAATTTACTATAAATACCGAATACGTTCTATTAATAAACAGTAGGTTAGGTGGTATAAATACGCGCCATTCTCTGGAACTCAAAAAAGCGGTAAAGTTCCATTAATTATCGGCAGGAAATTTTATGGGTAAATAATTTCAATGGCTCCGGGAGTTCGACTATAAATTATAACGAAAGTAACCGCTTTCTTGGAATTTCTATGTGATAATTTCTTTATAATAAATCAACGCGCGCGCGCGGTGTATAATTTAATAGGTGTTCGTATTTTATTACGTAAAAGTCGTAAGTTATAGGTTGGATACGGCTATTTTGAATGAAGCGTCACTGGCATTTTCGTTTTTTAAAACGCGTTTAAATCCAATTATTTAGGTCGAAATTTTCACAGGATTAACAGTAATTGGATACATTTTTTTTACCGCGAACTTTAGTTATAATAGTTCGGAACCGACACGACGTCATATTACGGTTTTATAGTCCGAAAATGTTTTAGACAGACACAGTTGGGCGAGAAGTTTGTGGGTCTAATGCTCGGGTTTCAATTGTTGTACGTGTGTTTGAAAAGTTCGTTATACTTTGCGCGTACAAGTTTTTCGCGCTAAAAGATTTCCGAAAGTCTGGCGGTATGGTGGCTGTGGATGGCGGTGCGGCGCGGTCGGCGTTCGACGCGCGGCGGTGGAGGGGCGGCGGCGGTTTTGGATCTAACACGTGACTACCCCGGTGCCGTTATTCTTGTTTTTAAATTTAAAACTTCGGTTTTACGCGGCGCGTTTAAAGTTGCGGTAATTTTTCCCACCTGCCCCATCCAGCCGGATGCCGCCGGGTTTGCGTTCAAAACGACACCGTGGCGTGCGACGCCCGCGCGATGTCGAGCCCGCCCGCATGAATCGCTCGGGATTCAATTAAGGATCGTAAAGGACAATTAGAGACGGTATTCAGTCGGCGGCGCACGAATTAAAGTCGAAATTTGATATTGGTCGTCGCGAATACGAACGTGTCGTTCCGTCCGACGAATTATTCTCCGAACATTCCGTCTGGGACGAGTAAATAAGAGCGACCCGCGTGTATGATTTAAAGGGACCCCGGGTGGTGGTGGTGTCTAACGATTACGTTTATCCGTCGTACGGCGCCGCGGAATCTGATTCGGAGAGTTCACTTTTCGTGGATCGTACCGTTAAAAACGGGCACACGTATATGACGTGGACGAACGAAGGATTGACGCGGGCGTGTGTAATAATAATATCGGTTATACGATATTTTGGTCGTCGCTCCCTAGACGATATAGCGGCAGACGGCGGGCGTGTTGATTGAACGCGCCGTGTGCGTTTCCGCGTGTTCGCGGGGTGGTGTGTGGGGGTCTATGGCGTTATCTATATTTACTCGGGATGTTTTTCCAAAAAGCCCGCCGCCACCACGCCCTTTCGGGTTTCGGGTGACGATAAACAAAAACGTAAACGTACTTAGGAATACGTACACAAATAAGTACGTACGTGCGCGTAATATCGACGGTGTTGATCGGCGTGTCGTCGTCGATGTGCGTGTGTGACAACACACACGTATATGTTTTTAAAAATACGCGTCATCCGAGACTCGCGGTAAAATATAGAGCGGGCGACGACGATTTTTCGGTGGCGGTGATACGGGGAGGCATTTCGCCGCCATAGCTATAGCGATCGGACGGCGGGGTGTGCGAGAGCGCTAGGGAGTGGCCGTTCGCTCCTGACTTGCGCGCGCGCGGCGTGTGTGTGTGTGTGTGTGTGTTTTCGTCGTCGTCGTCGTCGTCGTCATCGGTGGCGCGGCGGTGTCGTCGTCGTTGTGGTGTTGGCGGCGCGGTGGCACTTAACGCCCGTCGGCCCGCTCTAGGTTCGTCCGTAATCGTCGGTACCGCCGGTCGTCGTCGTCGTCGTCATCGGCCAGCGCCCCACACATACGCACGCACTCCTTTTTACACACACACACACACAAATACATACACACACAAACACACACACACACACACACACACAACGCGCTACGCACGCACGAGACGGCGAACATCGCGCACACGCGCAGCACGTACGACGGCGTCGCTGTCGACCGGCAACTTTGTCCGAGTGGTTTTCAGTACGCGTTCGCCGTCCGTCGTTTATGGTTTATCATCGACGTCCGGTTATCGGTATCGCAGCTATATTTTCACCAGTCGTCCGTCCGCGCCCAAGTTGTCTAGTACGCCCGTCGTCGTCGTCGTCATCCACATCAAGGCTTCTGGTCAGTGTTTCCATCCCTCTCCCCCCCCCAATCGTCGTTGTATTAATACGTTTGATAACTTATTATTATTCGTTCATTACGTAGTAATAACACACACACACACACACACCCACCCGCGCCGCATATACACGTACGTGTATACGTATTTTCGGGTCCGTCGTTCTTTTTTAATCCCTCGGGACGATTTAAGAAAAAAACTTGCCCGTTTAAACGAATAAATATCCGGCGGGGACACTCTTCCTCCGTTTTATTAAACTCTAATCTGTCGTATTATTTTAGCCTATAAATCGTTCGTGAACCGCCGGGTTTGGTCGCTAGTTTTTGTTTTCAGTCGTCTTATTTCTATCGAAATACTTACGATTTGGTTTTTTTTTTTTTGTGTTTTGTTTTCTAGGTAAACTTTCACGATTACAGCGCATCCTATTCCAAGGTAAGTGCCTACCTAATGAAGATTTATCGATACGTACGCGTAGTTTTTTATTTGCGACCTTATAAGGTGCCGCAATGTCGTTTGGCACATTTCCACGCACATTTGCGTACGTTATACGACACGATTATACGGTTTTTCCCCCCCATCGGACGATAATATGTTTGTTCGTTTTCCGATTTCTCCCGTTTCCCGCGGCGCGTGTTATAAATACGCCCGTTTATTGCCACGTACCCGTTCCGTTTTCGTCGTGTATCGCGTAAAGAAAGCGAATTACCGCCGCGGCGCGCCGTTTCGATAATCCACCCCTATCCGTGAAAAAATAACCCGAACGGGCTATTCGGCCGGTGCAAATGAATATCCGCCTCACCGGGCGTTCGTTATTCCGATAAATTATTAATAAACATACGCGCGACGTCCACGGCGGACACGCGTCGTTGTCGGTACACACGGCCGTATACAATATGTCCCCCCCCGGACACGGGCGTGCGTGGATATTTCTTAAGTCTCCATCCACCACCACCACCTGTATTTCGTATCACACCCATGGCGGTGGGTACTCTTGGTAACGGGACACCCCCCGACGATTTTCTCCGCCATTATTATCGCCTACCCATCCAGCCCGTTACGACGGACCCGTGTGTTCCTCGCGTACCGTTTTCTCGGCCCACGCCGTCTCCGTCTGGAAAGAAACGTCGACGAGAGATCGTCCGTCCAAAATAAATCAACATTTTGATATCGTCGTCATCTCGTATCTTTACCGACGTTACACAACAACACTCCAGCGGAAGTGGTATTACACGTATATATATATATATATATAGAGGTATTTCTGGTTTTGATAGGGTGTGTTCGACCACTACTCACTGTTCCACGCCCTTAACAATATGACGACGGTCTGAAAGCTTGCATTGAAACGGAAAACGTGGCCTGCCACTAACATATGTTTTAAGTTTTAGTGGTATCGGTATTGTTGTTATTATTATTTTTTCTTTTTAAACGTTTTTTTCGTCGTTTCCTTTTTTTCTGGCGAGAGATTTTTTTTCGTTTGTTTTCGGTGTTTTAATTTTTTTTTTTTTTGTTCGACTCGACAATGTCAAACACGTCGTTCTTAAACCAACTACTGTGTTATCGTATATGTATTTTATATTTATATGTAGGTACAAACTACAAATATAGAGGTACACACACACACACACACACACACGTCTATTGTTTTGAAATACTTAATAGTTTTACGTCATCCACTGTTAACAAAAACACGCCGAGTAAAATGCCGATTTTACTATCGGATTATGTTTTATACACACGATCGGGTTAGAAAAAACAACAAATCCTAAACGTAATTCCGTGACTTCACCGGTTTCTTAGAAGTTCGACAACTTATCAGGTCATAAAATGTGTGTGCGTTCGTACCTTGTTTTTGTGTATATATATATATGTCAATTCATATCTATGTATTTTTTTTCGATTTTGAATTTATGTTTCTTTTTTTACTCGTTATTTACCAATTTTTTTGACGTTTGTTAGACCCTCGTTAAAATCTGACAGTATTTAAATATCCGACAATAATTTATTATTTTTATATATGCGTTTCTATATGCGTTAAAATTGATTATTATTCGCGTTAAAAACCTTTGTCTTCGAAAATGTTTGTCAAACTTTTACAAAATAACGTTGAATGTTTTATTTTCAAATCGATAAATAACGAATCTAATCCTTCGGTATTCTATTTTTCGCAATTACCAAGTTTTTCCTTCTATTAGTAAGCAAATTAAGAAATATGTATATATGTTTTTTTAAACCGTTTTCCGTAAAAAAGTAATATATAATTTAAATTATTCGAAAACTCTTAATCGAAATTGGTGAAGAGTAATTTAAAAAGAATACGCGTTTTAATTGTTCTTATTAACATACGTTTACCTAAGAGAAAAAACGAGATTAATATGCGACGTCACGGCGTATGAAACGTGGGTGTAATCATCAAAATATAATCGAGTCTGACTTGACGGGATGGCGTTTTTTTTTTTTATTCCGATGCGAGAGGGCGGTTTTCCAGGCAAAGAACTATGACGTCCTAAATTTGGTGGGTGTTTTTGCGCGCGGGTGTGTACGTGTATGTCCCATTTACACAACGGACGCCTACATTATTGACTTTAGCCCCTGTCGCCCTTTCTTCGCCAGTGTCAGTACCGTCCCTTTTTTCATATCGCGCATTCAAATTAATTCCAATTTACCGAACGTAAATGTTTTCTTCTTTTCTAAGAGAAGCGAGTTGACTGCGGAATAATTTATCTCGTTTACAATTCTCGTTTTGAACGAACGGCCATCAAAAGGGGAGAAAGTGGGATCGAAATTTCGCAATGACTACGTGTTTTTATTTTTATCCGTCAACGTAATGATAGATGTGACACGTATAACTCGGTGGATCATAATATAACGTGTGTCATGTACGATCAATTATTATATAAAAACGGTCGTTTAAAGGCGTTTAAAAATTTTCATTTTTTTTTACGATTTTCCGCGTTCAAATCGCTTATTATTGTTGAAGGAACGGTTGAACACAATCGGCTTAAATGATTCGACGAAATATTCGTGTATAGTTTCCCGGAGAATCGAATCGTTATTAATTGAACACGAAAATTGCGACGTTTTACGTTATTTGACGAACGTTCGCCGGAAAAGAAAAATCACAGTTATGATTGTGGAAAATGTACACCGGTATATCGTTTTTGTAGGTAAATACACATTAACGTTTTCTCGTTGAACCGGTTTTTTTATAATTTTTTAATAATTTACGTGTATACCATGACACGTATATTACCTAATGCCTTCTTATTGCTATACAACCGACGTTAATAAATATTATTATTAATTTAAAAAACGTCATATCCTGTTGTTTATTTTATTTCGTATTATATTAAAAATATCTCAGAAAGTTCCGGAGTGCGATAATTATTCGGGTAATTTATTGAATTTTTTCCGTGCGGGGTCACATTGATTAAACGCGTCATTAAACCTTTCACAATTTTATACTTAGCACATCTTTGAGTACGTGTTATTTTAAACGTAATATATATATTATGACATAATGTTGTCAAGATATTTTGTCCAGAATTATTTAGAACAATTCATTTACTTAGTCCGTGTGTTTCAGTGGTTAAAATTTTTGTTGGCTTTTTTTTGTTTTTGCAACCTAGGAAATAAGTTTCTTATTATTGAAGTTAATAAATGACAATAATCAGAAAAAATTGAACACGTTTCTTCGTTCATATTCCCAATTATTTTGTTTACCTAATGTCTTAATTAGTTGGTCCTTCTTTCTTATCGACATAAATGTAAATGTCAATGTACATCCGTCTGTTGATATTACAAACACAAGCGTTATAATAACGATATAGACTTTTTTTAAAAAAAAATAACGACGGTTTTTTTTATTTAATTTATTTTTCGAATATAATTTGTAATAGCGATAAATATTGTTCGGAATAGCTGTAGCGAAATTTTAACGTAATACGTTAAATTGCTGTGATACGGTCAGTATATTAAAGGTCGGGTAAATGTATTTAAACGTAATATTAATCGAACGTTTTTTAAACTGTTGCTCGAATGTTAAATAATGGCGATTATGTTGGCTTATTGAGGCTTATAGTAGGCGTTAACAATTAAAAGGATTAAATTTTAAATTTAAAAATACAAACGCATATATTATTGTAGTTCGTTTAGTAGGTTCCGTTTTTATTACTATTTCTAAACGTTTTCGACGAAATATATATTTTTTTTAAACGCGTCGTATATTTATACCAATATAGATTTCATAAAATTCTAATTAACCGAGAAATAGTGTTACTCATTTATCGACTCCCTGTAATACGTATATTTATCGGCAATATATAATTTTTAATTAACCGGTCGTTGGTCCAACACGTAATTGTTTCTAGTAGGAACGATAGTGTGTCTACGTTAAGAACCACTGTTTTAAGCAATTTAACGATTCGTCCATACGTACAATAATGGCACTCCATTTTTTTGTGCTTCAATTTAACGTAAATTATCCTACTTGAACAAACTCGTCGCTATGTAGGAACGTAGTCGGGCTATTTTTAAATGGCGTGTCAATAACAAATTTTCTATATTACCCATTGTTAACATGTAAGATAACGTTGCGCTTTGCATTTTGTTTGTCGAAAAAACGCGCGTACAAGGTTAAAACTATACAGCACAGTAGCGCGCAAACGACATATAATTTCGCGGCGAATTTTTAAGTAGTGAAATTTCTAAATACGTAACACGTCGCGGTATTCGCTATAGTTATTTCATCCTTAATATTAAAGTTACGCGAGTTTAGTTATTTCTTCCGTTCCCATCTGTAGGTACTTGTACAAGTTATATGGCCATGGTAAAATACGACGTAATCGGTTCTATAAATTATAGTTTACGCTAAACGAAGTATAAAACGTCGTCGGGTCGCGTTATAAAATGTATCGAAGTATGGAATAATCGATTCCTTCAATTATTTCGATCGTTTAATAGTTTAAGATAAAGGTTCGCGTTAATTATCGAGTGATAAACTCGAATTTTCTACGTACTTCTATTACGCGTATCAAAAATATACTGTCAATATATCTAATACTATTAATGTTTGGTCCCGATAAATATGTCGGTTTTAATTGTAATTCGGACCATATGGAAATTAAACGATTAGTACGAACAGAAATAACGATTCGTAATATTATTTAACCATGTCTATAATATCCGTTCATTTTTATAGGAATCATAACCTAACCTACGTATTATGTTTTATTACTACGACCGCGATACGGTTATACGTTTCGTGACAATTGTAGACGAATATTTTGTAATTTCGTTTAATAATTCACGTTCTAAATTCCAAATATTTTATTAGGACGCTATTTGATTGACGCGAGCGGCTTTCAATTTCTTTTGAATTTCGAACGTCTCGGGTGGTCTATTTCTATGCATATTTCCTGGCGGTGTACCAACGTTTTAGAACTTGTAAAACAATTACGTCACGTAATAGTCTCGTTTTAAAATCGTCGTATTGACATTGGCCCTAATAACTGTAAGAACATCACGTCGATAAAATTGAAGTAATTTACATTACGCCTATATTGCCGCCGTATAGACGTGTTTTTTTTTTTTTGATATATATATTTTCCTTCCATTGTTAACGTGACAAGTATTATAAGAAGAGGGCATCTATACTTTTATTTAGGAATTCGTTGAATTTGTTGTTATCTGCTTTAGAATTCCCGTTGTTGTCTGAATATTGAGCGGAAAATTAATTTTATTATATTATTCAATAATGCTTCGCGCGCGCGCATGTGTGTGTGTATATACTCCATTTTTAATTATATTCAAGATTCTTCTACATTTTTCATTTACAACGCGAATGATTTCAAGTTTTATTTTTGTTTATTGGATCTCGTCCGTATAATGTCCCGTATTTGAATTAAAAAATTTCCTATTTTCGCATTGGTGGATACGAAATATTTGTTCGTTGCTGCAATCGATAACGGACTAAACTTATTATTCGTGACGTTCCCCCATCAAGTAGTGTCTATAGATTGTTTTATAACGCGAATTGTATTCCAAACGAGTTAAATGACATTCGGGTTTGAGATGTGACGCGCGTAATTACGTAACTACTACGCGGCCATCGTTTACGGTTTTTTACGCGGCGGACTAATCGATAAACGATTTAATCGCCCGTAACTAGAAATTCATTGGACATTTTCGAACGTGTGTTCTTCGTTCTAACGAAATGTATTTGGGGGGTTTCGTACAAGCGTTGGCGTATATTTCATTTCGTCGGGGCTAATTTTACGGAGCAGTTTAACGTAGATATCGCGTCTCGGACGTAATCGTTTTATTTTATAAAACTGTCATTATTTCGAATGTACCGTAATTTACGTTTCGTGTTGAATACGATACGAAACGATTACGTTGCAGTCCAGGTAGCGCCGCGAACGACTTTTCTAATAGCATTTTCGTTTTTGTAAGGAATTCGAAATATTGACGCGTCGTCGGGAACGTTTTATGCGCGTTTGAAAATGCCAGCGGTCGTACGGAGGAGGGTGTCTTGTTTATACGGGTTACGTATAAATACAACTGGTTAATGTTACGAGAAGTCAAACTGTAGGTAGTATGGAATTCCATTTGGGCACCTTGTTTCTAACATTTCCGACTTGAATGTATTATATTGAATTTCACGATAAAAAAAACCGTTTAGTCGTTCGTTCGTCTTTTTTTTAGCTTACCGCAGACAGACGGCGTGTCGGATAAGAAAAGCGATTTAACAATACACATATTTTTAGGTGAATAATAATCGGACGTTGGGTCGATACGTCTTCCAGTTTTATCGCCAAGGTGTATTCGTAAACACCATTAGTAATAACCATACACGTAATACGTTTTTAACGCGGCGTGTCTATACCCGTTAAAACAACCGCGACGTCGGATTTTAATTATTATCATATTTACGTTTAAATATTTCTCGACGCGGACGCTACATTCACGACATTCAAATTGGAATACTTACGGCGATACGTACGTGTGTGCTTTTTAAAGTCCGTGCGAATAGTCTGTGACCCCTTGGTTTTACTCACGTATTGCGTCTTAAACGACGCACATTTTAACGTTTCCAATTCGCTTAACGTTTTATTGTTTAATGTACCTATTGTTACGCGTTTGATTTTATTATTTATAAAATGAAAAATGTTGAAGTTTATGTGGAATGTTTACAGTACTATGGACCACCACTTCTTCGAAATGTAATTACGTTCAAATTATGTATGTACGTATGTAATTTGCGCGTATTCGATAACGTATTTTTTTAGTTAAGAATCGTAAAACGTTCGGAAATTAATTTATACGCTGTCGAATGTATATTCTGTATAAGACGAGGTATAATCGACAATTTGTCGATTATAGCGCGCGGAAACGATTTACGACGAAATCGTCAATAATATACCAAATACGGCCGAATTTCGCGTATCGTAAAATTATAATTGAACATATTATTACGTTCAACATTTGGTATTTAGGTACGTACACACACGCACATTACCGAATACATAGCGGTTTCAAAATGTTTACTCGGTGTGTAGAATTAATAAGCCGCGCGTATCTAGTAAGTGTTAGTCTACATTGTAGCGCGTTATTTCGTGCGCGCGTTTTATTTACGTGTGTCTATATAATCGAACGGCTTATTAATCGTAGGCTAATATTTGAATTATTCGGTACGTATTATTATTATTTGTGAACGTTTCGCGAAAACCTTCCGGCGTTTCCGTTCCACGTGGCTTTACCTTAATGTTGTTAATTCGCTATAAAAAGAAAGAAAACTCGATTTTTATTTTATAATTAATCTCGACGTCCGTTTGGATACATTTTCCAATTAGTTGTGCGGATTCGTTCGTAATTACTAATGTTTGTTTAACTTCGTTGGCGGAAAAGCGTACGTATATATTTCCGAATCGAATTCGTCGTATATAATAAATATTAATTATCGACGAGAGCGCACCGCCGACTTATTTATATTCGCGTGTTTATTTCGGACGTTACCGTTTTTCGATAATACCGAGTAACCGTTAACGCGCGTTCCGAAATATCGCGGTCGAGAGCGTCCGATTTTTTGTTCGGCTCGTGTTCTCGTATATTCCGTGCGTTTTTTACGTTCGCCGCCGTCGTCGTCGTAATATCCGATTTCAATAACACGCTACGCGTTTCGGTTAAAAAAAACATTTACGTGTTCGATTTGTTCTTCGATATTTTCCAACCGTTTAAATTTATCTCGTCGGATATTTAGGTATTTATTTTGTTTTCGGGCGCTCGTATATATTTCCGCGGTTTTTCGACGAGTAATAACGACGAATAATAATCAACTTCGGTTCGAGAACGTTTCACTGCCGCGTTTTTACGACGCGAGTTTTCAGGGTAACGCGGAGTAGTTTATCTATACGAATTATCGAACGGTAAACATCGTTTTATTGTGTAACAAAGACAGCAGTGTTGTTTGATTCGAAGCCGTACGTATATATTATATTGTTTACGTTCATTTTGTGTTAATATCACATAATTCAAGAAGTCGCGTTCTATAGTTTTCGTGTATAGTCGCGCGAAAGACAATAGATATCGACGAATAAACAACGCGGCAAATAAATAGGTTCGCTAGGGCTTTATGTTTCGTATAGACTAACGTACTACGAACGTCGAAAAAGTATTTATACGTTATACGTGCGGTGCTGTCTGTTCGTCATTTTCAACGAAAGTCCGGTCGAAAGCGACATGTCGTTCGTCGACATTTTCGCCCGATAATATTTCTACGCGTGTACGACGCGTCGCGCACGTATTATATAAGTAATTTCGGTGGCGAACGATTTCGTACGAATTACTTTCGAACGTGCAAGAAGAAGGCGTGTGCGGCGGCTGGGTAGGCCGATCGTGTCGTAATCAGCGGCGTTTTATCGTCCGACGTAATATTTTCGTTATTTAGCGTTTTCTCGCCGTTCATGGTTCGTAGTAATCGTTTCCAATTTATTCGGACGGTACGCCCGTTATTATTGATGACAATCGTCCGCAGGGCCGCTTCGTGCGATTTATACGCGAAACCGTTAATTATATTTCTACGCTTCTGCCAGTAAACCCCCCCCCCATTGCCGGGGACGATTCAATATTTACTATTATACGTGCGCGCGCGCGCGCGCGGATGTGCAGAAAATCGATTAAGATTCCGCTCTTGTTTTGGAATTTCGTCGGCGAACAATGCGGAAAATGTACGTTCCGGTCTTTCCTTACTAATAGGAATCGCGCGGAAAGTCGACGTTCCGTTTGTAAAACCTATTTTCGTACGTTAATTTTACGAAGTTATTGTTATTAGTTGGGCGTTCGGTGAGAAAAATTCGTTATTTTTATTAAAATCTAGAAATCGGATTTAACCAATATCGGTACGAGGGATGCCCGATCTCGTTACGCCAACGTGCCGATAATGTATTATTAATATCGTCGACCCGCGGTTCCAGCAGTTAAAGTGTAGTAAATTTTAAGTCCCGTCGCGCGTTGGACGGGATCGAGGAAATATATTCGTACGGTATATACGCCACCGGTGGTCGCGCGCGGCGGCAATAGTAGCGTGTTATAGTCGGATTATGAACGATATCGCCAGCGCACTTTATATTGTACTCCAATCGGCG
>JAIPRN010004708.1:0-13603 GCA_025469175.1 Geopemphigus sp. TES_GeoC_2020
GTCGACGATGTCGCCAATGAGTTATACACCGATGTTCAAATGATTAATTTTTGTTTAGCATTATGTTATACCGTAATCGTCTTATTTACGTAGGAGAGAGGACACTTTAATTATACAATTTCGATAAATTATAATTATGTAATTTAATATAAACTAATGTGACTATTAATTGTAATTAATTTTATAAAATTATAAGCGTTAAATAAAAAAAATAACATACGTAAACATAAAACGAAATTAAATACAATTCGAGCGCTATGTATGTTACGTGTAAACAAACAATCAACGCGTCGTGACGGTTCGTCTCGGCGGTTCGATCCAATGGCAATGTATAAAATATGGTGGGGTATGCGCAACAAACGACCGGTTTTGGTCGGCGGCCGGTACCTTTCTCTCGTGAAAACGACTATAGTAAAAACGCGTTTCTACGAGTGATTATCTAACTTGGGCTAATATCGGATATTTATAATGTAATGCTACAGTATACGTCGACGCGAATTGACGATAATCACCAGGAATCCGCGAATTTTACGACAACCGAGTAACAAATTAAATTAAAATACGAAAAATGGGTACGAAAGGCCAGTTTAGCTACGAGCCAAATGTTAACGTAAAACCAACGACGGGGACGGTTGTTATTTTATTTATATAAATAATAATACGAATAAAAAGCGAACGTTCGAACTTGTACGAAAGTGTTTGAGATTGTTCTGTTTCTACCCGTATTCGGAAAAAAATATTGCAAAATATTACGCCTCCGTTAGTTATTCCGGAACAATCGAAGACGTTCATTCTTTTTGTTTCGTTTTTCCTTAAAAACCATCGCCGTAAACAAAATAAATCGATACGTCGAAAACTATATTAATATTTAAACCCGTTGTTTGGAAAGTTATCGAAACGTTTCGTTACGGGAACGTTCAAATATCTAAGCTTAATAATGTGTGTAATACGTAATGTTACGGAATACGAACTTTCCGGGCGCTCCAATCCGTTATTGTATTCGTGTATTTTTGATGCGCAAAACCGTCCTTTGAAAACGAAAAGAAACGATACGAACGCCGATTTAGAACAGTCGGTCGTCTGAAACGTACACCCTAATCACGTGGTCGACAAGTTTTATAACGGTGTTTCAGTACAATTCGAAACACATTTTCAGCGCCATTGTCATATATATATATAAACCGTATACTTATCCCAACGTCGGTACTTTCGTTCGTTTTTATTTTCGTCGTTGTTAGTTTTTATTTTTTTTTTTTACTTTTCGTAGCTTAATCCGTCACTCAGAACTTGACACGAAGGCTGGGCAAAGATTTAGCGACTATTTCCGAGCCTAACAACCTAAATTCGTTTAATTCCTGACCACTTGGCGATTATAACACCGTCGCCACACGACGTTGGAAAATATTTTTTATGCTTCGATCCACCTTCGTTGCTAATACAAACCCATTCGGTATACCGATTATGCTAAAACGGTTGGGTTAGAATCGCCAAAAAATATCTATAGTTTTTCGAAATCGTTCGCGATTGGTAAAATATATATTGGCTTTGATAATACGAAAACCAGTTGTTCCGTGGAACGCGTTATTTTTTCGTTCGAACGCAAATTTTTTCTAGTTATAATTTAACCATAAAAAATGGCCCGATAGGAACCGGTTAATCAACTAAGCGAATGAAAACCCCGGACGCTTTCGTTCAATCGGGATTTGATAACGAATCGAGCGTGTAAAACGTTTTACGAGAACGTGACGTCGTACGATAATTGAACGTGCCGCCTTAACTTGTACCGAAATAACATTTCCGTGGAGTCCGCAATTCTTATTCGCGTGTATTTTAATCGCGTTTTTCGATTAAGTTTAAGTAAAATTTCAAACGTGCTTCGTTTCGGTGAAGTATTTCAACACAATTTACAAAGTGGTCTTAAAATTGCTTTAAACTTTTTTCCCCTAATAACGTACGTATCCCGCCGATGTAGTATTTCGGCGCCCACGATAATACTTTCGAATTGTAATAACACCCGTTTTTAGTACGCTTAGCGACGTATAAATGACGTCTTAACACTTACAAACACCGCGGTTGGTTCTATAAACCAATATGATATCGGTTCATAAAAATATATAAATATAACGCTATATATTGAAAAAACGAAATTAAAAAGCGGCAAACCGAGTGCCTGCTATACGTAACGCGCGTATACGACGTTTCATTAAATATGTCGCGTGAATTAATTTTAGTACCAGATTTTTATTAAAATTTTACCCGCAAAAGTCAACCGTTATTCGTAAAAGTTGAATTAAATTTTATCCGTCTACGGCGTATCTTATAGTAAATTTTCTCGAATGAAAATTAATGATATCGTAGAACTAAAACACGAAGTTTCCAATAAAAGTATTGCGAAAAACTTTCGCTAAATCCAAGTTTTTGCTCGCAAATGCCTGAAATTTTTATATCGGCTTCGCCGAAGTGAATCGGCGTAAAGAAAAACGTAGGAACACACGATCGTCGACGGTAATTCACTCGACTAAAGTTTTCGTTTAAACGAATTTGTTTTATAGCCGAACAATTGTGTTTTATTGACGTTAATAATACCTCTGCAAATACATTTCACGTAGCCGAATTCGTTAAAGGTATTGCCGAAACGTCCTTATCGTTCCGTTTAAATAAAAACCAAATTGTTTAAATTCGTTATAACGTAGCGATAATGTTGCGTACTTATCGGTATATAATTTAGTTTGAAAAGATTTACGGTCGGTTTTATTCGCCGGCATTATTTACCATATCCGTATTACGTGCTAACAAGAATGATTTAAAAGGAGAAATATGGACCGTTCGCGCCTTGTGTGCTCGACTGCTGCCTAGGCAAATAAGGAAAACAAGTTGATTAATTATGCTCCGTATCGCTGGAAACAATGTATATACGTACCGTATAATACAATATAAATATACCGGTACGAAATGACGTCGATTCGTTTTCTATACGATGTCGTGTTATGACGTTCACTAGACATAAATCTAAAATTACACGGGATATCGGATATTTTACGCGTTTTTGACCACGGTATCGATCTCGGTTTCAAATTGATTTTGAAAAAGCGCCGTTTTATGCGTCGATTGTTTATAAATAAATCGAAATTGCGACGTAATTAAACACGGTTATTAAACGATTTTAAAAATGGAAATACCGTTAAAACGTTAAGGTTGGTACGCTCGTTGGGACCCTCACACGGATCATCGTTGACCGAATGACCGCAGACGTTGTTTCCTTTGACTCTGCTACTTTGTTACCTCTTATATGTTTACACGATCGCTCCTTGTTTCTCATGTTCCCACGCTCCGTTTAATGCCCCTAAAGCCGCTACCACCAATTACACGATAAACCAACAGTTCAAACACCTAGTGTTATTGTTTCCTCTAAGAGTACCGATATCGCGTGTAATCGTTATTTGTAAACGATAAATTGATTTATACGAAAAATATTTATCCGGCAATTATAGTAAACTAACTTCATCGTAAAAGGTTTTAAAAAGAGCACAGCCCGTATATTGTACGATAAATAAATACATCTATACAAAGCGATTTATTTATCAAAAGTCAGCGATTATCCGCTAATACTTGAATTGTATTTCGACGTATTATATAAAAATACAATATTTATAATACGCGATTAAATAGGTCGACCTTCTAAACTCGAAAAATTATATACGTCGAGAAAATTCGACTTTGTACGTCCTGGTGTGGATAACTCGAATTCTTATTCGTCCGTCAACAATCCCTATACACTCGGTGCAGTATATAATTCGAATAATACGCGAGTCGAAATTATTTTTATACCCTTGAAATTGGAGTTATTCGAGACTCGGACTTTATATTATTTTCTAAAAAGAAAAAATCGTAACGTTGTTATTGGAAAGGTCAGAAAAACGTCAATTTAAAAAAAAAAACCTATCTGTAAATGCGTCCTTTCACTTCGCCTGTTCATCGTGATCCAATTTATCCTTTCGCGTCATTTCATTTTAATGACCCGATTTATTATTGGACGATATCGGCGGTATTACACTCTCCAGTGTTCTGCCTACGAACGGTACATACCGCGTTTAAGTATTTACTTGCCGCAAAAGTAAAACAACACAAACCGTCGTAATATTTTACGCGGCGTGTGCGTCGCATTCAAAATGTTCTCCGAAAATAACGGTTTATTATTAATTAAAACAATCGCAATAAAACTGCCTTTAACTGTACGCGATATAATTAAAACGATCGTGCATATTATATAGGTATACCAATTTAATGTATGTAAATTAACCACCACGGCGTAAATTACGTCTCGCGAGATGTCAGATCAATTTCCCCTCGGTATTCCGAAATTTTCTTCGTCTGGATACCAGAGTAATCGTAGCGAGATCGCAATATTGCGGTAACGTAATAAACCCGTTCGATAAAGGAAATCTTATCTCGATTACTAATTTAACCGTAATGTATTGTTCAAATTCTTACGACGCGTTTAATTTTAATAAAAATGTTGATATACTGTGGTTTTTTCTCGTTACTTTATGTAGATCTACTACACTTCGTAGCGCGTGATAATATTGTTCGTATTCGATATGAAGACGAATATCAGTAAATAATCCGCAAGAAGTCATTACAGTTTTCGTCGGTTTTCAGTGACATTTATTTTCATTTTGATCAATGTAAAAGCGTCGTGTATAAACATAATATATAGACGTAAATTGCGTTATTTCACTTGTGCCTTTTACGAATATGACTACGTAATACAAATATAATATTTCTTCGCGTTTTATAGAGAATCTTTTTCCTAAGTCGAAATTCGCACAATTTTTTTATATATATAAATTTGGATTAAAAAAACTGTTTTTCGTACGCTCAAAAGCACGGTATAAACCAGTAACGGTAGCTTACATAATTAAAATCGAAAAAACGAAAGATGTTCACGGGAACTCTCCCGAGTAAAATAACCGGGCGCAAAATTGTCTCGCATGCCCGTTCTCGAGACAGTCATGATTATATTATCGTGATCTCGAGTAACGGTGGAACTTGCCCATAATAATTGTAAGGTCCGCGGGCAATCCCGCCACCTCGGAATTTTCGGTCGAAACAAACGCCAATCGTTTATATTTGATTATACGTTTGGACGATTTCGCGGATTTATTAAAAAAGAGGGAGCTACTAATATTTGCGCCAGATCGTGAGAAACGTTGACGGACAATTGGGTTGTACAAAAAAACGAGTATTTTTATCGGCTAGCGGTATGCTGAGATGAAAAAAATGCTTTAACGTATAAATATGTGGGTATACAAAAAAACCGTTTCTTATAAATTATCGCGAAAAACGCCGTATATTAAAAAAAAAGAACGTTTGTACTTCGAAAGCCGCTACATTACTAAATAATATAGTAATATTTTCCCTTTTGAGTATCGAACACGATTTTCCCATAGCGAATTACCAAACACGTACGATACTGGCACGTTGTATACACTACGTTGGACAACGCCATAACGTTAAATTTTACTATCGAGAACTATTCATAAAACGTGAACGAAATAAACGCGCGCCGAGTTGTTTATTACGAACGGTTCGCCATTAACATAAAGAAAAACGCGCGTATATGTTGTATACAGTTTAAGCGTACCTTTTATAGGCTACGCTCGGGCGTTTACTTTTGCTCCTGTTCATAAATCGTTTCGCTTATTTACGGGACCGTTAGAACGTATTTTTTATTCGAATCGCCCGTGTTTGTCCTTTAAATCTAATTCGTTCGCGCGTCATATCATACACGGCGTGACGTATGGGTTACTCATACACCATACACGCGGCGTACAATGGAAAACCTGTCAAATTATGATGATCCGAAGAGTTTCTTCGCGAAAAATTCCCTTGTAAGCATTAGCTGAAACATGCAGATCACGTCTGCCCTCAACTGACACGTTGGCGGGGTATTTCCGGTGTGGATTTCACCTGTTTCCAAAATAAACTCGGTCGATGTTTCTAATTAATCCGACATTATATAACTAAACGTTAATTTAATTTGCGCAAATCATGTGTACAAACCGCGTTCTACATACATACGTTGCACATAATATTACGTTTTATATATATATACATATATGCGTAATTAGAACAAAATGAAACGTGTTTAATTCGAATAGATATTATCCGTTAATTTATTTTCACATTATAGACGTACTTATAACGAATAAAATAATTCCGGGTTTTAAAAACACCGTTTTCTAATATACTTATTATATACACGCACTATTTTACGACGTACAAAAAAAATAACAATATTAGATTGTTTAAACGCACGTTTAGAATCCGGTAACGGTAATTTGCTACATGTTTCTCTCTAAAATGACATTTTACGTACTAACACATCTATTCGCGATACATTTATTTGTTTATCTTAATATCTAAATAAGTGATAACCCTTAACCACACGTTACAAAATTGCTCGAATGTTAAAAATATTCATACGAATCGATATATTACGTTATTTCGAATTTACAAAACTGAAATATCTTACCGTTTTTCGTATTGTTTTTACCCATTTTTTTTTTTTGTAAATACATCTACACACAACGTCTCGTAAATTGTTTCGGCATAAATATAAATAAAGCTGTAATAAATCGCCAACGTAGTGTTACTGTATGGTAATAAACCGGATTTTATGTGTCAAGCTTAATAGAACAATAGCCAACGTCTATAACAATCAATACGCAGCATCCCGGATATTCTATCGGGTATTTAAAAGTTCAGAATAAACAGAATACTCGTATACCTACCTACCTCTGAATCGTGGATATTTAAGTCGAAAACATTTTAAATATTTTTACGCGGAATTTCGTATCTGATAAATCTAATATTATCGGCAGATCAAGTAACTAGTAAATTATATTCTAATAAAATATAAAAACACAAATTCGACAAATTCGTTCGGGTTTTGTTAGACTAAAAAACATTTCTCGTTGTCATTATGGTGGCTATTTTTTAGTATAAAAAGAATTTAAATATGAAATTAAATCGTTAACAATTTTAATTATTATTAAAATTTCGGTTTAACGATTAAATATTAGTTTTTATGAATCGTTGAACGCAAATTAAATGTCCATAATTATTACTTATGTACTATTTTTATCGTCGTAATATTAAACTTAGTAGTCCTTATTATTTGTAATTTATGTAATTCGAAGCACTTTTAGTGGAACAAAATACGACGTTTAAAAATTATGACTTATCAAATATAGCTTACACAACCGACATTTGGATTTCAATGTGCGAACAAATAATATGCGCCAAATAAGGGTATCGTTTAATTTTATTCGGTCGCAAAACTGAAATTTTTAATCGTATAAAGCGAACAAAAAATAAGTCGATAGAAATCTTCTAGTTCGCTTCTTTCGAACATTACTTATCGCGATGTCAGCGTGCAGAAAATTCGGAGGAACAGTTGTATACATACCAATTTACAACTGTTACGGTCGGCAGATCATTCTGTGCAATGAATCGAATCGTGAACGAACTTCGGAATCAGATTTGGACAAGCAATGTTGGGATATAAAAACTAGTATCGTAGGCCCATAATCAAAGGTCATTGAAAAGGGAAAACGAATTTGTCGATAAAAAACAGTAAACGTCTAGACGTATGTTTCGTACAATTTCCAAACAATCGGATTTGTCGACCGATTATTGTCTAATTAAAATGTAATAATAATTTCAAATTCATCGCGAACGGCCCAATATCTTTTTTAACAAAATTTAATTATATACAATAATAATAATAATATATTTGAGTTTGGCCGAAATGTTTTGTTTAATTACATCCTCGTAATAAGCTGTCCGCTCACCAACAATAGAATATCTAATCCGACAACGATGTTTTTCCTATTTAATTTACCTACAGGTAAAGCTCGTCGATTTTTCGAGCGTTATTGTTGGGTTGTGACGACTCGAATTGCGAACGTTTATTCGTGTTACGTAAAACGCGTACATCGAAATTTAAAAACTACCGAACAATTTAGATCGGGATCGTTATTAGAGTTCAACGATAAACGTCTTCGATTATATTTAACGTTATTTTTAAAGCGTTAAAGTACGTTATAAATTATTGTAGCGCATCAACCGTGAGTCATACAGAAAAAATGTACGTTTTATGTACGAGTGAGATATATACATATATATATACATCCCACTATAGCTCGTATTTTATTATTACGAAGATACGTTTTCAAACTATGGTCATTGTCTTCTTCTACGGCGTTCAAAAATATATCGCCCAAAATTATATTTCTGTTTCATACGCCAAAACTGTATCGTAACAAATCGAGATTGTCGAATACTTTTATAAATATATTAACGATTAAAGACAATAATGTCGTCGTTAATCGTTTAGATTACTGCGCACGTTTTTAGAAATACGGGGTTTTTCAAATAACAATAACGAGCCAATTGGAACTGTTTTTATTTATTATTACGTCGCGGTTAGTTTCCTATAGATTTATTATAGAATTACTATTAAGTAATTTCATTACTACGGTTGAGTTTCGACCGTATCAATTTTTCGTCCCTTTAACGCGGCTTAGTACTTTTTATTCGGTTTTTTCTGCTTATAGCGTTGACATTACAATAATTGTCGTGCGTTCTGTATTTGACTAAAAAATAAAGATAGCGCTATTTAGTTAAAAAAAGAGCTCTGATCCATTCCATAATTATTTTCTAGATTATTATCTGGAAAACCTCGTATAATTTAGACATCGTTTCACAAAAACGGCGGAATTCAAATAAATTATATTTTTTCGCGTTCGATGCGCCCTTTATTCGGATTCGCCAATTTACCGAAATTTATTTCGACTTAATTAATTATTAATTAAATTATTAATTAATAACGCGACTTCATTTCGACTTGATATATTCTATAAAAGCGCTCGTCCACCACTTTTCTTTAATATATAATTTCCTGTGTGAGCTATTGTAATCCGAAATTACTTGCTTTCATTCTACTCGTCTAAAAATGAAAGACGTTCATTCTCTAAATATAAAACAACAGAAAATGGTTTTCGAAATTTATATGGAACTATTAAATGAAGTCGTGTATATATATATATCACATTAATACTGCAGTTACGTCGCTATATTATCATTATGAAAATTTTAATACCAAATTCTTTAGTTACCCCCCACGCTTTTATTTAAACAAATTCGTTATATTTCGAATTGTTCGTATTTTACTATTCTTTAATTATCAAATAATCGTCTACGATCCATTTAAATTCATTAATTACGATAAACGAATATTCGATACGTATTTCTGCTTTTTAATTTTATTAAGTTAAATACGTTAAGACTCGTTACATTGGTTTTTAACTATTAGGGATAATAATAAATTTGTTAATTCTCAACAAACAACATTATTCGACCCAATCCAATGTAGATTATTAAATAGAGAATACATTTAACATCTATGTTATTTCAATCATACGGTTAAGCAGTGTTTTTATTCTTACCGTGGTTAAACTAAATTACAAACGTAGACGATTTCGTAAAATGCAAATTATTTTATATTTTATTATTTGAACGAACATTCTCGATAAAAAATAATACGATAAATTATCATTGCGTATCTGTGCGTTCTTATACTTTTCATTTTTACCATACTATAGAACTCCTAACTTCCCTAAAAAAAAATCTGTAAATGCCTACAACATAGTGAAATGCATTTGTATGAGCGTATATTTTTCGTTGCACGATCGACGAATAAAAGGTTTTGGTGTTCGCCATTTTTTTTTTTACGAGCCTACGTGTATTACTGTTACCGCGGATCTACTCCGACGAATTTGATTTTTTGTGATCACGAAACGGACTATCAAAGGCGACCGTAAACGTTCGTTATACAGAAAGGGAAGTCGACCGTACGAATGTGCGACGCGAAGGAAAGTGGCCGTTACGCCCGTGATTTCATTCAAGGTGTTTACGGTAACATACGGAATATCCCCGCGGTTTCGTGTCTATTATTAAAGTACTTGTATGACGTTACTTGGAAGATTCATATCTTTCGAACGAGACGGTATTTACATCTTCGTGACATCCACTCCGAGCGAAGCCGGACCGGGACGACCGTTAGACGCGTACGTTTATTAATAATACAATTGTGCGCCACGTATATCGGAATTTACAATCGTTTTCGTATTACCGAAACTGCATTCTTGTAGGTTCACGAATAACAATACGTCGCACGTATGTTAATCGAAGCGCACTTAATTAACTATTACATTATACGTATTACGTTATTAGAATATAATATAGCCGAATATGAAGGAAGGATAACGCGAATATATTATATAATATAAAACGCGACCTAATCGATTCGCGTATTTCAAAAACGTTTAAACACAAACCATAAATACTCGCCTTATTCCTCGATGAGTTCTCATATATATATATACTGTTTCGTTTTCAATTCGACAATTATTTCCGATCGATAACGGGCGCGTAAACCGTTTTAAATTGTCCGTGGATTTGAAATAAATTTCAAAAAAAAAATACGAAACGTACGTGCGCCGAACAACAAAAAGGTAACAATGCGCTGTTCCCAAATTTGAAAATATACGTTCCGTGGGTCTTCGTTTATACTTAAATTTCGGCCATGTCAATACGCCAAACAAACAACGTTATAAGCGTAGTTTCTTTGGTCGTGATTGTCAGATAGTTGCTGACAACTTAGTCGAGTGTGAGCATTTTTTCGTCTCTATATCGTAAACAAAATTCAATTATTATACTATCCTTCGTTTTTGTTATATGACAGTTGAAAATTCAAATATTTCGTATTGCGCGTAATTCTTAAAATTGAGTTTCGTTTTATTGTACATTTACGTTTCAAAATATATTGAAAATTGTATGACCACTGTTTACGTATAATTTCGATTAAAACTAAAGATATTATTAAACCTATACAATTCTGTACGAAACGTATTATACGCGTTCGTTATAATCACTTTATTCTTATTATAGCGATTGTATTTAAATATATTAAGCGTTATAAAATTAAGACTAGCGTTACGTACTCGCATATAAAATGACGAATAATCCAAAAACGAAGCTATTATCTCAAAACAAATCGCTCAAGAAACGCACGAAATTGTCGACGTCGAAAACGCGTGGCTTTATTAAACAAAAATCCCCCGAACTTCGGACAATAATAAACGAATCGGTTTGTCTTTTCTGGTCGCTATTTTATTACGTCATACAAGCCAGATATTGACTTCGAGGGATGGACGGGGGCGTACCAACGTTTTCGAAAATGTTGAAATACTACAAACTCGTCGGACCGATTATTAATTTTCGGATAGGATACCCGCGATAAATTTGTTATGACCGTATTACGCGTTACCCAATTTCGTGTTGATAAACAATAATATGGGATTTACGTAAGTGCCGAATTTAATACGAAATGAAATATTATCGTCGGGACACGTATATAATCCTAACGCTTTAAAAATTGCGTAAATAATCGGAATACACCAGGAAATACGCGTGTTAATCGTCGAACACGCTGTTTTATCAGCGTAATAATAAAAGTTCAACGGCGTGCGTTAACTGTGTTGAAAATTCGATATTTTTTCGACGAATAAACAAAAAAATCCTCCTTCGGTATTCGCGTAATTTCAAAACGAAACAATCTAAAACAAGTATTAAGTTTTTCCGCGTCGTCGCTAACGATTATAATTAAATGGGTTTTACGTCTCGCGAAAATGTTATTTATATATTCGACACTTTCGACGTTAACTTACTTTGCGCGTAACGCCAGTAAAAATAATGTAAGACCGTTTTGGTAAAAAAACGATATATCAAATTCCGGGGAACGTTAATTTATTTACGGGTCACTTAACGGCTAATATAGAAATATAAAATGGCACGAACGTACAAGCTCCGATTCGTTTTTTGTATAACGATACGAGAATACACCCGAAGTATAATAACTTATAACGATGGTCGACAAATTAATTTAACGGAAATGAACATTTCGAGGCGGGGGTGGGGGAGTGTACACGCCATCCCGCGCGTACACACCACACACAGCCTCCTGCCGCCAACGTTAACGGCGTCGACACGGAAAAATGTCGCGCCACGTTTGCGCAACGGCGCGAAATATATACGTTTTAAGCGTTTTTGCAGACGCGAATTCCGCAATGGACGAGCACCTGAACGACAGTCTGTTGCGCAATTGTACGGCCATGGTGCTCTCTGTGGAATTCAACCGGTCGGCCAGAGAATTGGACAGTTACAATTCCACGACGCTGTTGGCCATTTTGGGCGACGCGCTGAAATCGTCCCACCTAACGATGTCCAAACGCACGGTAGCTAAAGATCGGTTGCACGATTGCGTGTACCCGATCCCAGAACCGTCGCACAACATTTCCGCGTGGCATAAGTTCACCTGGTCCGCGGTTTTCGTCGCCATGTTGGTCGTGGCCATCGTCGGGAACGCGATAGTCATATGGATCGTAGCAGGTGTGTGACACATTTTTCATTTAAGCGTTTTAGTTACGGTACCAGTCGGTTTGATTGTCCATTCAAACGGAAATAGAAAATGGCGCCGGGTACGAAATAATATTTTAAAACGAACGCGTTTAGAATAATCGGACGAAATCGCCTTCTACTTCGGCTCAAAACCGATTTCAAAATTGAACACCGGTAAGAACGGACAACGACTGAAATCAATATCCAAACCGATATCGAAATCGTACGTCCGCTTATCGGGTTTATATATTCGTACGATTTAAAAAAAAAAAAAAAACCGTAAAACCGTTCGAATATTGATTGTGTGGTATACGTGTATTCATAAGTACGTGCGTCACAGCGAACGATTAAAAATAGACCGAACGTATATTATTATAAATCGTGGAAATATCGAAATTAACTTCTAATACGATAGTGACGGGCGTTCGATTTTAATTTATCGATCGCTTGTGTTTTGAACTGCACCGTGACCATCGGTCGCGTTTATTGTCATTTATGATTTATCGTCCCCCCGACAGCCATATCATTTATAACAAAAATACACATTGGTTAACAGAGAAGGAGAAGGGGGGATTCAATTTATAATCTGACTATAAATTGGACCGCCGATTAAACCGATCATATTTCAAAATGCCAATCAAATTATTTATTTCGTATAAGGATAAATACGTTAATAATGTACGGTTTAATCGAAATACTACGAATTAGTTTAATGTTCAAATCGTTAACAACTGAAAAACGAAATTTGACGCGTTAGGTTAACGATTTGGTTTCGATACTGTTCAGTTTTGTAAGTAAAATCCCTGAAAATAAAACGACGAGACGTAATATTCGGGTAGTAATAATTTGTCGAATAAATCCGCGCGAAATTTAGTACGTGTTTTCGTTCAAGTTTACTTTTATTACTAAGTAATTAATTAACTATTCCCGAATATTTACGAGATTTTCAACTTATAATCGTCCAAACGACGAACGACGCACGCCTATAAATGCGTAACGTTACCGTATTCGTTTTAATGGGTACCAAAAAAAAAAAAAAAACCGCGCACTTTAAACGTTCGAAACGTAATTATTTTTT
>JAIPRN010004709.1:0-13599 GCA_025469175.1 Geopemphigus sp. TES_GeoC_2020
GGGGGGTGAGGGGTGGCGAGGTACGACACGCGTGGCGGAAAATAAATAAAAAATCACACGGGCCTCTAAACGCGCTAATACACACGTACGCTTTGTTTTTAGTAACGATATAACCGGTAATTCGTATTTTAATATAAATTCGCGATCGTACGGCCGCCGGGTTTTTATCGAATTTTTCGCGCACATTCGATGAAACGCGCGCGCGGTGTAGTGGGAAATCTCATCGACGGACAGACAAACCGTCCGTCCACCCTGGGATACGTGTATACCTACGGCCACGCCAATGAGCCATCTTCAGGGCCCGTCCGCCAGCGGTCCGCGACCGTCGCCGCCGGACCCGGGAGGGGTGTGCGTCCGAAGGGCGGGCACGGTACGACGAGACGACAACATCTGTAGGAGAGGCGCTCGACGACGGTTGTTCGCTACCGTTCGATTGCCGGACGCGCTACCGAGTGTCGGCTAATCCCGGCGAGTCCGAGCGGTTGGAAACCGAACGTTTTTTTAGCGCGACTTTTCGGCCCGTAATTTCGCGTCCAAATTATTCCGCGCTCGTTACGCAATTTTCGCTATTGCGTCGACACGTTACCTTTTTTTTTTTTTACGTTTTCGATACTCGTTTTTATACACGACGGTGGCATAATTATACGAGAGTGTCGGTAACGCGACGCGCCGAAATCACTACTTGCAGTAGATGGTTTGACTCGTCGCCGCCGTCCGCCAAGACGAAATGTCGGGTAAAATGCTAATCGAAGACTTAACGATTATAACGTTAAATGTCGACAATTAAGGCGAACGATAAAAAAACGCCCGTGATCGCCGGTCGGCCGTAAACGCGATAATTTTTTCGGAAAGCGCTTATTGTCCGGCCGTATTTGACGTTTACGGCGAACAGATAATCGATATTCGCCCGACGATCCGATCGAAACAACACCGCGCGTCAGTATTGTTTTTGTCTCGAACGATATTCGACCAGTTTTTGTTTGACACCCGTCCGAAATACGTGACGCGAACGGCGGAATTTTAAACGTTTCCGGCGCGCGAGTTTCGGCACTTTTTAGCGCGACGCCGCGATCGATTTTCATAGTTTTCCACCGCGGTAACAACAACGTCCGGGCGCTCCGATACGTTTTCCCTTCGTTTCTATACACCGGCGGCGTCTTGAGTATGCAATTTCTCGTGCGCCGATGCGCTCGGTACGGGACGGAACCAATTCGCGCTAATGCGTTACGGCTATTATTCGCGTCTTTTTATTATTACTATTATTACGTAACGTAGGTAACGTGTGTAAAAAATGGCGCAACGTGCACACATCGCCGCGTTCTATAGTATTATTATTGTATACTCGCTCTATTCGTATATCGATCGATTGGCCCGTCGCTATTATTTATTATCGTTTTTATTTTTACCCCGCACGATCCGGTCGAAATACACCCCAGAGGGTCAAGTCAAGCGAAAATAATTATCGTTGTCACCCTTAGGCGCCCGCACTCCCGTCCAACACACACACACACACACACACACACACACACGACCCGACCGCCAGTTCAGCGACACCGCACACGACAACAAGTCCACCACACAGTAGCCGCAGCAAGTCGAACGACGACGACTGTAGCGTTCAAATAAGCGATTTGTATTCTGGACCAACGCGCGCGCGTATTTTGTATATTTGGGTTGTTTTTACGTTTCGCGTAATTATTCTATCGACACAGGTATATTGATCTGTATAGCCACTGGAGCGTATTCATTTTACGAAATGCGTATTTCATATAACGTTCTCCGTATTTTCGAACGAAACTGCGACGACGAATGTACGCTTACGCTGTACGGCTTATTTAGTTTCGATAAGTTATTTTTGTATATTGTTATACACGTTGGCCATAATATTGAATTTTACACACACGGTGGAGTTATTTTCAATTCATTATTTCGTGAACGACAAAAATCTTTTTTCGTGTATTTCTTTCGATAACCGTTTAAATTCTATATCTAAATAAATGCCCGTTCTCGATATAAGACGAAATTTTCAACGACGAGTCGTGTAAATTATATAAAAATATAATTAATAAATAAATAAAAAACGTATTTTGTATTTCGAACAAAGATTCCGTTATTCCTAAAAAATTAGTCGCGAAGAAGAATAACAATGTAGTAATAACGTAATAATAACCATTATATTATAGAGGCGTAGAATTTGGTGTGCAATAAATATAAAAACGTCGTTTCGCTGTAACTTAATAAAATCAAGAAATTTTAATACTATTTATCGATACAATTTATCTTTGAAATATTTTTGGCGTAAAAATAAAATAATTTATCGTCAGCGTTTAAAGTGTTCATAAAAATAAGGATACAAAAAGTTCACGAACATGTCAAATAACAAAAATTTGTTGACCTAGTTTTCTGAATCGCAAAGATAAATCCGAATATATAAGCATTTCGTATACATAATTATTATGAATAATATATCTCTATCAATCAATCGATAACGATACCTAAGCTGTAATATTTTTGTAAATTCATATTCTGTGTTCTTCATCCTACTTTAATGTCAACGGTACGAGTACAAGTATAAACAATCGTGAGTTTTACTGTATACGCGTTTTCAGAGTTTTTTTAAAATAATTTAAAATAGTGACTCGTAAGATTGATTGAGCGTATTGTGTTAAAATCCATATTTATAAGAAATAAATATGGATTTTAATATTTGGCCAATATTAAGGATATTGAAAGAGCCAAGCATAACATTTTAGTTTAAAAAAGTAATTTCGTTTCATTTCTTTAGTAAAATGTTAGTGTTTTAAAAGAAGGGGTTCGACAAAACAGTTTCCTTCGGGGATTCGTTGTATAGGTTATGCCAATGGAAAGCCTTTTCAAACGGGAATTGAAAACAACTTAATTTCAAACGATCCTATATAGAGGTGTTATTTTTTAATCCTTCATCATTCAATAACATTATAATGGGATTGAAATACAATTTGTATTCAGGATTCTTAAGCTTTCTCATATTTTTACTTATGGAAATTTCACGTTTAAAAATATTAATATTGAACTTTTTTGTACGCGTTGAACTTTGGTGGTCCTTTGTTGCTATTAACAAATAAAATTTTGAAATTTCGATTCAAAGAATTAGTATTTATAATGACACTGCGCGAACATTGAACTCATCAATATAAGAACACGTTAAGAAAATATATTGCAAAGGCGTCATTATCAGAAATCATCCATCGACTTTTATTTTGTGCTTTTGCCTTTTCGTATTATTGTATTGATTTTAATAATTTCGGATTCCGAGAAAAATAAAAGAGATTTTACAACGATGTGTTTGGTCTTTTGCGGGTGAACATTTTTTGACGGGGGAAATATAACAATGAATGTTCGCGTGTAGCGCGTACACAATCGATAAGCAAGCGAACGTCTCGATTGCAGTAGTCTGAATACATCAAAAAATATACTTAATACACGAGCGGCAAAAAGCTACTGTCTCATTCGTGAGGCATTAAATTCAGATTACATTTTAAATTATGACGATAAACAGTTTTTCGATTAAAAAATAAGACGACACTATTTTGACGCGTCCATTGCCCCGATTAAATGAACTTTCCCAAATGTCTAAGCATGTGTATATATATACATCGATTCTGATCGATGTCAAACTAAAGTTCTTGAAATATCATCATGTCACAATTACTCTTGTTGATTAAAAATAATTTTGTACTTTCTCAAATTTAAATCGATATTATAACGTGTTATTTTATTAAACTGCTTTTGTATGATAAGTTATGCGTGCGTGTTACATATTTAGTAATCCGGATGTGTTGGCAGATTTCAGGTCGAACAACTTTAGTTTCGATCAAAGCACATCAGTCGTTCGATTTTATACTTCGTGCTATATACGTATATGTTTTTATTTAAAAAAAAATACGACCTTTATTATAAGTAACGACGCGAATTCGTTATCAACATTGAATGGCGTGGAATGAAGCCATCGCCCATTGATGGTACGTCTACTGACATTCTTTTTAAAAATTCTAATCAATGAGGTCTCTGCGTAATGGACCTTTTGAGGTGGCGAGGAGGTTTCCCGAGGAGTGTGAGAAAAAAAAGTTCGTTGACGATCAAAATGATTGAATCGGGAAAATGATTGAAACGTATTGGGAAGCGGGTAAGCTACTGCGCAATGTTTTTATTACAAAAATGTTAGAATTTGATCGATAGTTGGTATTTTGGCATCACCCCAAAACCGAATACCGTAAATTCACAAAGGCTTAATACATTTAGTATGTAAACTTGTTTGAGCACGCTCGTTTATAAGTGGACGAAGGGATTTTGGACGCTGACTTATGATTATATTTTTGGCGTCAATGTGCGGAAACTACGGTCTCAGTCGTTTGTCAAGGATTAAACCTCGGTGTTTAGATTTCTCCAGTGATGGAGTATTGTCGACAATTACTTGCGGGTGGGATTTTTCGACGTTGGATGAAAGTTGTATAACTTAGTTTATTTATGTTTGTAGGAACGAGTGCTATATGTATACATATTTCACGTGTAACATTAACGATAAATTGCACGCAAAGAATGGAATAAACGACGTATTTCACATTAATATAACAATTTTTTTAATTTTGTGCACAGAGAGATCGCGGTGACAGAATGTTTATAAAGATCTGTTTATACGCTCCGTCCCGCGCAGCTACTCAAAAAGACTAAAAGCGGCCGCGTGTTATCGCGTACCGCAATTAGGTTACCGGTTGGGTATCATTGCAGTGGTAGCGGCGACGGATGTAAATCGCAATTGCACTCCGCGGGACAATCAGTTACCGACTTGTGGACACGGAACCCGTAGATCTTGGCTTCGTGCTTATCCTTCGACCGCGGCGGCCTTAAGTCCGGCCGAGTCATGAACACCATTTCCGGGAAACCGGTGCCGAAGAACGCACCGTCCACTGCTACCTCGGTCGCGGGGACGTACACGTCCATGCACCGGGGACAATACAGTTTCACGAAGTCCTGTCCCGGCACGTCATTGAGTCCTGAAAACGAGAGCGAAAACGGACTTAACAAACGTACACGGGAAAAACAATTGAAACGACTGCCGAAACAATCGAATAAATTTACTTTTAAAAAACCGAGTTTACAAATTTCAATTTTCGAAAAATCGATAATAATATAATTCCTACGTTTTTCGAAAAAATTAATTATACGTTATGTAGGTATAACGGAATGTTCGTTAGCTTAAAATACACTATTCGTTTAAAAATATAATAAATTACTCGTATAGATTTGTTAAATTGGAAAATATAATATCGTTAAACAAATTTTCACCCCTGCTCACACCGGTACTATAACGTTTTATTGTTTTGTCATTATAGGATTATCCTCAGTCTGTAGAGTATAGCTGAGACTCGAAAATTTTGTTTTTGGTTCGTCCCTTTCGTAAAAACTATTTTAAATAGACGCTCTCTTTTTCGACGTTGATTATTTAGGATGCGAGTGATATATGCCCTGTTTGTATAAACTTGCTAGAATTTATGCCGTTGATTTTATCCATTGCATATTTCGTTACGAAAAAGTGTTTTAGCTTTAAAAAATAACCTGCATATATAATCGATTGGCGATTATTTTTTAAATACGCTTTTCGGTGAATTGTCTTACGACGTACATACATTTTTATATTTGTATTTCACCTTCTTAAACATTTTAAGCGTATTTACTTTCTCCGCGAACGATAATAATATTTTTCGAGTCACAATAACGCGTTAAATACTATCACGCGGTGTACGAATACGATTGAACAAACACGAACAGCGAAGAATTTTAACTGAACTTAGAAACGTTGTAAACATTGTAGACGTATATTTATTCTATAAACTTTATAAGTATCATAAATGATCGAGTTTAACGTATACAGATAAGATTCGAGTCATTCGCGGCAATAAACTAATTTTAGATAGGAAAATTCCGAGATATCGAAAACCATTAATTTTCGAGTTAACACAATTATTTCGACGTTAAGTGTTTCGACAATTTAAAGGAAATTTTTTTTATTTCCGGGTATCGACACAATTTCCTATTTTCAATATTCCAGTTACCGCGAATTGACCGTATTATCATTAGTATCACATTGTTGTTGGGTTGGGTAACTTTTTAACGGTTTATTTAAACTAAATATTTTGGGCAATTCGAATTTTTATATTTTAATTATTAACGTTGTATCGACACATCCCCCCACACACTTTCTTCCGTTCTGTTTATTGTGACACGGATATTTAAGCGCGTACGCTCGTTATACTGTCTGAAGCAGAACGCCAGCGAATAAGAATGTAAAATAATTCCAGGGAAGTGAACCGCGGTTTGAGGTTAAACTATATACATTATTCCTCGGAAAAATATCGTCGACCCATTTTATTCGTCCATAACAGGACGACGCGATTGTACGGTTTATAAAGGTCGCTGCGTATAAAATATAATATATATAATTTTCGGCGAGTCACGGATGCGTACTACAATATAGGTGTTCGTTTAATTTTACAAAAATAGCGATTTCTCCTCGTAGTTTCGAAAACTAATACGTAACGTCAACTTTTGATTAGCGCCGTTGTTTCCGGACGATTAACAACGTTATGGGCCGCGCCTTTGTGTCCGCGCATTTCAAAGATATCTCTGCGTGACGCTGAGTATGCGTGTACGTATATGGAAATAATAAAACGAACTTTCCTCCGCGCAGTTAGTATATACGTAAGTATATATTGTTTATACGGCGTTACGTTCAAGGACACGCGGTTGTCGTTAAAGAAACATTTACGGTGTTCCGCGGACACGGGCGACGGACGGGAAATTCGGGATTCTGGCGAAAACAGACACGCGCCTTTCGAATGAACGAATTACACGCGTCAAACCAAACTGAACGAAACAATTCGCGACAAATTAACGGCAACAACGTTCAAAACGTACGTAGAATTACGTTTTTGTTTGTAATAGACGCGACGAAAAGCACCATCTTTACCGGGGATAACCAACTGGCGAATCGCGGACACTTTTTCTACGGACTCCTCTGGTCGCGTAAATAAATTATTATATGTTTATGGGTTTTCGTACGGCGAGTACGGCAACGAGATGTTTTTCTTAAGTTTTGCCGTCGTAAAATAAAATGAAAAATTGTTTTCGTCGCGCGACAATCGTTATTTAGTAAATATAAAAGAATAAAGATAAATAAAAATTTTGAAAAATTGTTTATTCATTAAAGCGAAGAAAAATTAGTATTAAAATTGTCCTAGACTGTAGAAAGTCCGGTAAGTTTCAAAACGGATTCCGGTTGCAACTAGTTGGCGATCTCTGGCCTATACGACGATGATTGTTTGAATTTCGCCAAAGTACGACTTACAGAAGTGCCAACAACTCGGAACAATAATAACATATCGTCGACTTCGGGATATTACTACTACTACTATTACTACTCATATAGTTACGTTTTGCCGTATACATTGTGGTCGTAAATTATGACGTACCCGTTATTCATTCGGTCGACGGCGAAATCACGGGAAAAGAGAAAGAGGAGGTAAAAGAATCAGCTATGCGGATGTTATTACGTTATTATTATGTCGCGGACGTGTCGGTTAATTGGACCGATGTTAGGAAATTCGATAAAACCAAACAATTATGGAAAGAAATACGCGTGACTAGTGTAAGAGGAACGACCAAGGGACTTCGTCATTTTAATTGCAAATCGCGTGCGTATACTTTGATTTGAACTTATTAAACGACCAGTTTTCCGCCGACGTGCGGTTTCCGACGAAATGTGTGTGTGTGTATATATATATACAATATCGCGCGGTCAAGCCCCATTTCAGTTCCGTTAAGTGTGGTTATGAAACCGTCAGTTTTCTCTGGTATTGGACGCAACCTACTATTGCAAATATCTAACTCCCCATCACGCTCGCCTAAATCGATATTTATAATAAAAACAATGAGATGATAGGCCGCTGAGAAAAAAATCTTGATTTGTATCCCCGGGGCACGTTAATTATGACTCGTATAATTTTCATATACGAATTTCGGCCAACGTATTCTGTTTATTCGGGGGTAATTTATGTATTTCGTTCGGAATTTTTAACGCGTATTAACTGATCCAGATTTTCAAATAACTCGACTAACTACAGTACACGTCAAATACTTGCCCACTTAAAATTCATTTCCATATTTCTCATTTTATATATTTATAGGTTAGAAAAAAATTTTAAAAAAATGCTACTTGGTAGTGCACTACATGATAGGACTCGATTCGTGTACATTATTTTTATGCAGTTCTTACGCTCCATAATTACGTCACTTATATATAAATATCAGGCCCTTTTTTGGCACGAACGTGTTTGATTATTCGTATTTCAATTGTGTTCTCAATAAGGTGGATAGTATACTTCTGCTTGACGCGGTGTGGTGTATACGTGACCACTGTGCCGAAATTGCGATTTTTTTCGAGAAATTTACGTACGTTAATGTACTCGCGTAATGAGCGCTACCAAAAGTATGGGTTTTGAATGTTTAACGGGTAAAAAACGACGAAAAATAATATATTATAACAAAGATAAAGAAGAGTAGTGTATTCGAATCGACGTAATAAATCGGTATTTTATTTTTAAATATTATTCGTAATGAATTTGAACGTACCTATGGGCAAAACGGCCGCACGTTGGCAATTGACCCGCGGACAGTACCCGAAACGGCCGGCTTTGTATTTTTCGAGCATTTTCGCGATGCCCCGGGGGGTCATCACGAACCGGGCGTGCACTAGACCGTACAATAGCTCGGCCGCCGCCGTCGCCGCCGCCATCGTCGTCACCGTTCCCGACCCATCGCCTATCACGTCGTGCATGATGGTGCGGACGGCCAGCTCGTAGTCCGTCACCAGCTCGTCCAAACCGTACAGGTTGAACTTGTCCCATAAAAATGATTCGTCCACGGTGCACATAAACGCGTTTTCCGGTCTGGCCAACAACCGTTGGATCCACGACAACGTTGCCGCGGCCGACATCTCCGTCGTCTTTGCGAAAGGCACGCTGGGCCGCTGCACTTCCGGCGCCATCGTAACGCTCACTCTCGAACTCTGATCAGATCCGGACGGCCGAAAATCTGTTCGTCCGGCTCCTCTTTCTCCGATGTCCTTGCTGCCGTGCCGACGATAACCACCGGGAATCGGTGGCCTGAATGTGAACGGGCACATGTCGGTCACAGGAAAATCGCTGGGGTATTATTCTCGACCGGCTTGTATATATTTACGTACACGCGAAATATGACAGCGCGCGTTATTTCGTGTAGAGTAACTCTTGGTTACGAGGCCAATCAACTTGTACGTTAATACATATATATATAGAGCGCGTTTTAAAAGTCTTAATTTGATTACGAGCTTATTTAATCCAGCAATCGTTAATCGCATGTTAACGACCTATATACTAATGAGAAGATTATTTATTCGATATTCGATTTTATTAAGTTTATTTTAAATAATATTGTGGTTAAATTCTGTAATGATTAATAAACTGCCGTCATTTTGTTTCGGAATGGTGACCCCGCCACACAAAGCATTTTGCGCGTTCCGTTTCAGTTAGTGCAAGTCGGCAATAATCGTTTAACGTGATTTACGAAGCCACGGTCTATCCAAGCGAAAAGGTTCACCGTCATAATATTAGGCTTTCCGTTTTAAAGCAACCGCACGTAATCGTCGAGCATCAGAGGGATCCGCCAAATGTTTTCGGCGCAGTTTTTTATTTTTTGACGAAAACACAGTAACGGGTAACACATACCTAAACATGTTACGAGTTTGGTTGTTTCCACAATAGCATGCAGATAACGATAATTCAATTTTTTAACAAGATGAAGCACCACTGCACTAGAAGTTAAAAGTTCGCCGGTATCTAAACGGCGAATTCCCTCAACGGTGGATCGAAACAATCCCGCGCATTAGTATTGTTTTTGTCGGCCTTAAAGTGCGCGAATAATGAACAATATTCGACCAATTTTGTTTGACACACGTCCGAAGTACGTGACGCGAACGGCGGAATTTTAAACGTTTCCGGCGCGCAAGTTTTGGTACTTTTTAGCGCGACGCCGCTATCGATTTTCATAGTTTTCCACCACGATAACAACAACCTCCAGGTGCTACGATACGTTTTCCCTTCGTTTCTACACACCGGCGGCCTCTTGAATATGTAATTTCTCGTACGTTGATACTGTATAGATGTATGTCGGGCGATTTATGGGGATCGTATTGAACATTTATAACGAAACCGATTAAAACTAGATTATTTAAAAAATATTTCTTACTTCGTTCCACTTTTATATTTTAATTTTTTTAAATAAATATAAATGATTAATATTGGTTCGAGACTTTGAAAAAAAAAACGAGCGCCTCGTGAAAATGTGAAATCGTTTAAAGAAATGTGTATACAAACTGATTACGTTATAGTGTCGAAGAACAACACAAGTTTAGCAGATGTAATATATATTATTGTGTTGAAAATAAAAATGAAACGCTGAAATATCTAAAATGTCTCGTTTGAATTAACATCCGCAATTTAGTCGAACAGCAAATTATCTTCGATGCACGTCGAAAAAACAGTGAGAGACAAAGACTTTTGTTTACCGGCCGAACTTGTGCCGGGTGAATTGTCGTCGTATAGTGTGTACCAATGATTCCTTTAGTTCTATCAGATGTTCTCTTCAATTTTAAACGAACGCGACTTCCTATCGAGCCTTGTTTTCACGACCGTTGTTAATAAAACGTGGGGATATTGAATATGTATAATATTATATATATATATAATAATTGGGTGAGACGTCGAGTGAGCCTAGCGAAAATCCGACATATCTGTCGTCCCCAACTGTAACACCACGGAAATGCCGTTGATAAGGAAGAGTAGAATTTTAACGCGAGTGAATCTGGTGCAATTGCATTGTACGCTTTTAAAAACCGACATTTGCGAAATGTAAGCGAATCGTATTCGCGTGAAAACCATTCCGAAAATAACCTTTTCGAGCCCGGGCGACGTCGGGTTAGCGTGAATAGTCGTGTTGGTACGATACACTCGTACAGCGAAAATGAATTCTCGTACGTCTAATCGGAGAAAAACGAAAAAATCGTTGTCCCCCGTAATAAACCAGTACAAGTCAAATTATCTTCATTTTTATGAAAATTGTTTTTCCGTCACGCGCGAATATTCGTCCATTCGTAAATGTCGTTGTGCACACGATCACAAGACACGAAGAAAATATTACATACGTGCTCCTTAACATGGAGCGTACCCGTATATAATTTTCATTTACATCGCGCGCGTATTTCCATATTCCGTACGATTCGCGTACATAATATATCGTAAATAAAAAAGAAAATCTCACGATAACGCGTTTGGGTCTTGGACGTCACGATTATATTTTTATGTCGAGTTCGTACAAAAAATTTAACATAAAAATAAACGAATTCTCCGATAAAAAAAATGTTAAGTTCTCTGATTTCCAAAAACAAATATAGGTTACCGAACTCGTACCGCTATTCTATTTTTTAAAGTTCATCGTCCCTTCTTCCGTTTTGTTTAAAATATTACGTAACCATCGATATTTGATACAATTATATATATATATATATATACATACGTACGTACATATAAATATGTATGTACGTATATATTAAACGTTGTTCTTTTTTCGATGTCAATGACGATACACTTTACAAATAAAACGAATTCCACAATAAGATAATATTACTATAAACACTACCAAGTAATAGTCGAAACATATGTTTTATAAGACCCTTCCCATTTTGTAATCTAACTTGTTATCACGAAATTATAAACTTTGATTAATGTGAAAAATTATTAATTCGATCACCGTTCCGTCATCAAGTTTTCCCGTCAAATTATAAATAACTCGCCATTCGTTCCTGAAACAAAGAAACAAATACGCGCCCATTTATTGTGGTATACCGTATTTCAAGAGATTATAATAATCGACGGATCGTTAATTACGAGTTTTCGAGTGTTGGTATAGCTAGACGATAGTTTCATCTATATCATAAATTTGTTCTACCACGAAGGTTATATGCATTAACCGTTACAATTTAAGTTATTTCGACGGTAACCCAACAAGGAAAATGGGTTCGGATTCGTTTATCCGAACGTTGTCCAACCATTCTAACGAACGTAGCTAGTAATTTTCGTTGACAAAAAATACGGGTACATTGTAAAACAGACTAATCCTATTAGTTATTTTACAATAATATTAATCGCGCGAGCAAATTTTGATGTAGACGTATAAATATCCCATTGCTGGGCGCGTTTATAGATTAGTAAAAAAACGAACAAAAATTATTTCAAATAATCGCTTAGCTATTTATGTGCTTATCCGTAGCGACAGTACACTGGCGTACGAAAATTTCACGATTGTGTTTAAACGATGTCGCGTGCAAACGCAGCGAACAAATAACAACGAAGGACAAATGAAGTTGAGCCTGGCACTGTTTGTTGTCCATAATTTAATACATTTCAATTGGGGGCACCGCTGGACGAGGGGGGCTTAACTGTAATTTTAGTTTCGTAATACAGTAACCAGTAACTTTAAATAAAAACGGACGATTATATTGTTTCGTATTAATATGCGCTAATTACGATTATGGAAAAATAATAATCGATTTTTTTAATCAAAAAACGTATTATTAGTGAATATACTTACATATCGGTATGCCCGATTTTCGGTAATTATCAATTATGCGCAAATATTGTATATTTGTACAGAACTCGATGGCGGAAAATACAATCTGTTTTTGGGTATACGGAAATTTAATTTTCATATTTTTACCCGGAGTTTTTTAAATATAACGAAATTCGTCCGAGACCATTCGTAAACATTTTTAAAAGTAATTTGATCTGTGTTCAATCTGCGTGCATTTTGTTTAAACTATGCGTCACTGACTGACAACGGTAAAGGGCATTTGATCTAATTTAATAATTTAATTTTTTATGATTTTGTAATACTATATATATATAAACTATATTCAATTAGAATTTATTTTACATAAAAATTTAAAAAAATTAAACAATTCGGCAACTAGAGCAATAGAACAATTGTCTAAATATAACCCATCGTCAGTTTAATATTACCATCGTATATTTTATATTATCAATTATAATAAATAATTTAGTAATTATACGATTGGATGTGTATGTATAAACAGACTTCCAATATTAATCTTATCCGTATACTAAACCTAAATTTTATCTTAGAAAACTGTTGCAAATTATAAAACAATAATGTGGCCTTACTTCGAGTGTTTTGGACGTGTAACACGTACTAACCACCGGTAACGTGACAGTAATGCAAGTTCCCTTTTAAGGTAACCTATAGAGATTTTAATTAAAGCTTATACGAACCCTTTATTTATATTATAAACCAAATTAAAATTGTTTCTTCAACGCGTCCAAATAGAAGTTACAACTTTAATATAAATCACGGTCTTTGAAAACAAAAAGTGTTGTGGACGAATAAACTCATTTAAAAAACAATTAAAAATTCTAATCATCTAAAATACATATATATGTATATATATATATA
>JAIPRN010004710.1:0-13595 GCA_025469175.1 Geopemphigus sp. TES_GeoC_2020
GGATTTTTAAATTTTTGTCTCGGCGTCCCGCGACGAAACTCGAAAAATTAATTTGTATCTTACAATTAATATCCTAAAACATAAGTCTCTTGTGCTCGATGTTTATGAAATAACGATTTCAAACTAACAAAAATTCGAAAAATTCATCCTTATACTATTGGTTATAAATATAAATATATTAATATTATGTTGAAAAATTATTATATTAATAATGAAAATCGAAAGAAAATAAATCGTTTAAATTTTAATCGATAGCGAATTATATATAAAATCATAAAATTTGTACGTTTAATATTTAATACAGCGACGGTTATAAAAAAACCGAGTGAACGTTACGTTATGTATAAGTCGTATAAAAAAAAAATCACTATTAATCCACGCATTCGAGTGAAGAAAGATCGAACAGGTTCCCTCCCATTCCGACCTTTGTAAAATACACTTAATCGGTCACTGCACACGATGACTAATTGCAAGTTTAATAGTTTTATCCATACCGTATCAATTAATTTGCGCAACAATGCACGCGAACGGAGAAAATCGTATATAAGTGTATATATATATGTGTGTGTGCGTGTGTGTGCGTATTATACTTAATGTTATAGGATAAGTACAATGTAAAAATATATTCGTCTTTATAAAACTTTTAATACTATAAAATTAAAATAACCGTCGAAGAATAAAATTGTTAAAATTGGTAACAACGTCGCATATGAAATTAGGATTTAAACCCGTTCGCGTATATCGACTTTAATATTTCAGCGTAATCGTCGCGTAATCTGAGAAAAACTTAGAACATAAAAAATAAATACGACTTAGGTAAAATTGACCAACCTAAGAGCTTTTATACAATATGTGTGTTTGACGATAGTTTTAATGACGCAATAAAAAATGTGTGGACTTTTAAAATTGGACGCCGAAACTAAAAAATAATTAATAAAAACGAAGGAAGTAAAACCTTATTAAAGCTGTTTATTTTTAATATACGTATTTTCCAACGCGTAAAAATATGGTCAAAGTGAAAAGTTGTTATTTTTAAAGTTATACGCCGAAACTTAATTTACAACTTTTTTAAAAAAAATACGATAAAATCGGTAAACATTATAATAATGACAAAGTTTGTCCGTTTGTATTTTTATTGTAAAGTTTTCGGTGAAAAACGAATTTATCGAAAATTCTTACTTTCCGAGTATAAATGAGAACAAATAAAAAGGTGTAATAAATAACGATAAATACAATTAAGTATCGGATATGAACGAGTCATAGGAGATGACCGATACCCGACGTTCGTAGATACATATTTTATTATTTTAAACGGTTATTCTCGCGGGTTTTCCAGAAATCGCTGGTAACGTTTTTTATTCAAGTATTTGCCGGCCGGCAATTTCTACTTGCGCCAAACTTGAGAATGGCCAAAATTGAAACGGGTCTGGCGGTTTGTGCCCAGGTACCGCGATTCGACGAATTCAAAACGAGTATTCGTTCGTTCGTTTCGCAAAACGTCCCGTACGCTCGTAAAAAAAAAAGGAAATGTTCGCCGCCGGCTTTCCAACACAATCGCGCGTACCTATTATTATTGTACACGCTCGACCGCGGGACACCGGCCAACCTAACCGTTATTAACTGCGTTTCAATGGTCCTACGATTTCGGTAATTCCGTATTATTAACCGTACGAGAATTTCGCTCGGACGCCATACTTGACCGTCGATCCCGAAAGTCGGGACGCCCCTTCATCCCCACCAGCATCGTCGATTTGGTCGACAACGTGAACGGTCCGCCGGTACACGACGGTAAACGGACCGATATAAGGACGTTCGCGGCCGATCCGACGGCGGCAGACGCGACGAAAATAATAATAACGGACGACGGTCAGTACGTGCGTGGGTGACCGATCGGGCGGGCCGTGCAGTACGAATGTCTCTATGGACGCGCGTATGGACGGCGATGGTGGCGTTACACTGTGCCGGTCGCGCGGCCGTGCCGCAGCCCACGGACGGGGCGATCCGTGTGCTGGCGTTCCCGAGGACATCCGACGCCCCGCCGGCCGTCACGTGGGACGACGACGACGGCGAACGAAGGCCAGACGCGCCGGACATGATGGAGTGTCTGATGGCGATGAGCTACACGTGCTTTCAGCGGAAGACGGTCGTGTACCTGGACGCGCTGAACCGGCTGGATCGGATACCGGTGCTGGGCGAGTTCGTCACCGCCGTCCGGACGCGGCCCGTGGACGACCGCACGCCCGCCATTAGCGAACGCCTGTTGGACGCCCGTGGTTTCAACAACGTTCTGTCGCTGTCCGTGCTCGTCGACTCCGTAGTCCGCAGCATCGTCAAGGACCACGTACTCAAGATCAGCTTCCCGAGGATCGCCGGGCTCACCGCGGACGTCCGCCCCGCCAATGCCGCCGCGATCAATGACGCTTAGTCTCGGGCCGCTTGCGTAGTTAATTTAAATATACGTACTCGCTAAACGGAAATATCGCGGCATTGTTCTTTTTTGTAACGAACGTATTTACCACGACGTTCGTGCGCCCGCTTCTTCGTCTATAATCGTCCGTAATCACGTTTTCGAGTAGTCGACATTTTTTCGTACATTATTGGTTCGATAGAATTTGCGTTTCTAACCGTTTGAACTTTTGGCAACGATATTCTTCGAAACCCGTATTTTAAAGTGTCTAAAGTTTCGAACTGTCGTCATTTTTTCGTTCGTTAAAAAGCGTATTTTTATGTTGACAAATGTTTACAACTCGCGTACAAATTATAAATTCGTTAAAGACCGTCTATTATACGCACCGTTCAGTTTATTCTTTATCACGTACGTTCACATGCAGAGGAAAATATTTTTAGGTGGCTATTTATCGAGTCGTCCAAATTTTTATTTAGACAAAGACGAAATTACGAACAATTTTATTACTTTTTTTGTTTCTTTCGAATATCCGACATTTATTTTGAAAATATTTAAACGTCCGATAAATTAGAGTTTTATAATGACAGTTTGGAATGGCTGTAAGTTCTCGTCGACAAAATAAATTTAATCGTTTGGCCAGTGTTCTCCGAATTTATTAATAAATAATTACGAAGTTAATTTCCAAGCTATTTTCTCGGCGAAAAAGTTATTATTTACCGACTATTAAAACGTTATGGAAAAAGGGCACACAAATAAATTTATCAGTAGGGACAACCGCCGTTTTTTGTATTCATAATACGACTACGGTAATAAGTTTACGAACACAATATTAAGTCCGTAGTATATTTACAATAAACATTTCACTATTTTGTGGTAATACGTCGAGTACGTCAACACGATATTAATCGTTTTATACCACATATTATCCAGATAAATCGTCTTTATTTGTTATTTTATAGAGGATAATTGAAATTATCTTACGCTATCGTCATTTGGTTGTTGATCGACGATAACAATAATAGTGCGAACCATTATATCGTACGAAAGTGTGACGTTTAATATTATATATCGATTATAAAATGGTTTTATCTTTACAATGGCTCGTATGACGTTTATAATTCGACGGGTTTTAATTATCGTATATTGTAATTGTAACGGGAATGGAAAAAAAATTATAATTGGTATTGACACTGCCCGCAACGAGTGTGGGCGGTGGCTGTCAACCCTAAATGGTATAATGGATATAAAATGCATGAAAAGCGCGTTTGTACTTACACGGTCAATTTACATTCATGAGTCGCCGCCGATATATATATATATATATATGTATAATGGTTTAACTTAAACTAAATTATACCTAACAGTTGTAAATATTAAATAATTTAATTTTCTCTTAAAACTTAGTAACGCCGTTAATAATTTATATTATAATTATGTTGAGTAATCAGATTGTTGTAACTCAACTTAAGCGGTCATTACACGGTTCGGTCATTAATGATTCAACCGGGCACGCGTTCTTGCAACTGAATGTATACCCATCCGAGCAGGTAAACCGCAAGCCGCAAATAAAACTACCATGCGATTTCGAAAAATGAAGGTGCCCGTAAATAATAAAACGCGTTTGAAATTCCAAATAACGCGCCGACATACGTGTTAAAAATGCAGTCGGTGTATTTGAAATCGGGAACGAAGCCACGAAAAAATTGCGAAAATTGCGTGCAAACTTAACAAAATATTCGTATGAATTTCGTTTATAGCGAAAACACTGATTTTACGTTTCGCGTAACTAATTCGTATCTTACGATAAACTCTAATACAATTCGATTTGTCATTTAGACTTGATCTACGAAAAACTTCAAATAAATACGAATATTTATTCGAATATTTCATAAAACGAATAGAGAAAAAAACATTATATCGGTAGCCGATAAATAATTTTTTTATTTATTACGTTTAACACCGACGAACTCCTTAGACCACAACCGATTTCATTCGCCGTTATCCTGGAAAGGATTTGGTCAAACGGATTTCTGTAACAGTTTGAACCCAATAATGGTTATCAATAGAAACAAAACTGAGGATTCAACATATTACATATAGCACCATTGTTAATCGAATTCTCGCGAGCGTAAAAATTTGTGTGGCGATTGTATCGAAAGATGCCAAAAGATAAAATTTCATTGTAGGTAGGAGGATTAGTTTATGAATAACGCGTATAAATTTATAAATACTTTTTCAAGAGCGTCGAAAAATAAATGTTTAAAAAGTATTACTAAAACGCTGACTATAAAATTACAAAACACCGGAATTAAGTGTATTGGTATAATATAATAAAATAAATAATAAGTATATCGCTTTAATAACATTAACATTATAATAATAGACGATTATTGAAGGGATAAAAAAAAGAAAACGATCCAAAAATCCAAAATTATCAAAATATACAAAATCAGTGTTTCGATATTCAATGCCTTCTTTGATACAAGATTGGGTTTTTAATAATTACAAAAAGCTACGCCTTGTAACGAACGAACGAAGAAAACCACGCGGTGCATTGTTGTACAAATTTACAGTCTAACATAATGTTCGCGTATGTTTTTTATAACTATTTATTTCTTTAAGTTATTTTCACGATGTCCGAAAATTCGTATTTGACGTAATTGAGACGTACTACGGACAAAATATATTATAATCTGTAAGTATAATTCGAGTTTTTTTCTAAATGTATTATAATAACATATATATACTATTATGTATATATAATATGAACCCACTTGTTTTATAATAACGACGGTAGTAAAATATACAGATTAAGAGCTTTTAAAAATGACAAAAGGAGTACACAACATAAAACTGTCTTTTACGCGAGTAAGTTTTTAACGCGTTTCTTAAAATAAAAATTTATAACTACATTTATTTTTCTTGTTCGCCATAAATATGTATATTATACCGCTATAAAAATAAATAGACGCGAATTTTCTAACACGACATTCGTACAATTTGTTTTAGTTTCTTTTTCGTGATAAAATTATAAACGATAATTTAACCTGACCGATTTAAAACTTTTGTTTTCGTTCCGAACGTATTTTAATATCTAATAGACTTACGTAAAATGTGTCACATTTACGTCGAGCAATCACCAAACGGCGAAGGGAACGTCATAGTATATTTAATCGGAATTTTAAGTTAATGTTATCTTTATCGTCCGATCAAAAATGACGGATATATGTTGTTCAAACGCGTAAAATTATCGAGTGTATACGAGAAACGAATTTACGGTAAAAAAAAATCGAATGTTTACATTTTACGACCCGAATTCGTTACGAATTACGAGAAACTCGAATACATCGTTTAAGTATTTGCGTTATACACGCGAAATTTCAATGAAAATTAATTACTAGAAGGTTTTTATTTCTAAAAAAATTAATTTTTTTTTTAAACGTTTCCTTGGGAATAACACCTAACCTAATCGATTATTACACCAGCAACTTCCACAGAGAGGTAGGGATGGAACAAAACGGTTATCAATGGGACAGAATAAGTATTGTCGACATTTATCGCTAGTATCTATATAGGTGAGATCTATGGATTAATCAACCCCTATAGGATAGGAAACCCCAATGGGTAGAAACGTAACATCACGAAATCTCATAAAAGAAGTCAAATTGAAGAAAACTATGCAACAAATACGATGGCCGGTCATTGACCTGAGAATACGAATGAACACCATGATACAAGTGCACCACTTGACAATCAAACAACAAACGTGTCGAATTGGTGCCGTTAAAACATTATGAATTAATCTAATAATACCGTACGTGTAACGTTCTTTTTTTGTCGATATAAACGTTTTTAGGAAATATTTAGTTTTTAAGTAAATGTATTCGAGTATAAGTTTTTAATAATTTTGGTAATATTGAACATTTTTTTTATCGAGTATTCAAAAATAATGTTCATATATATTATTTTTAAGTAGTTAGTTAACAAAATGTACTTAATGGGTACCTCTATTAACAATGTTTGTTTCTTCAACTTCTTCGTCGTATACGTAAAACCATATAAATGAATTATCAAGGGTAAAAAAAACGTTACATTCTAGTAAACACCTTTAAAATAAATCAAGTTGGATATCTCAATAATCTAAATACAATAATTGCGTTAATTTACCTAATAATTAACGAAAAACTTAAAATTATGGTAAAAAATTGACTACATTAAACGCCAACTTAGGTATATTTAATTATTATTTCGAAAGTATTGAAAATATAATTTACTAATAATAATAGTATACTATACAATGTAATATAATATACAGGAAGTAGCAAAAAATAATACTCCAATTTGGGAATCTGATAGAAAACAAACCAATAGCTAGATAGCAAAAATAACTGTTTTAATAGTACACATAGTGTATTTTTAAATTAACCAATTTTAAAAATAACTTCACTTAAATGGTTGAACTCGACGTCGATACTCTGTATTAATTTTGGTAATTTCTTATGACCCTATTGATTATTTCGGGCAGGATGACGGCAAATTCCAGGGTCATCGTCTCCTTTAGAACTTCCAAAGTTTAGGGACGATATTGGTACACCTGGGCTTTGAAGTAAACGCAAAGAAAAAATCGCACAGGGACAACTCTGACGAACGCGACGGTCACTCGATGTCACCCTACAACACGCTGTGGAAATTGCTCGGTTGAAGCTCTCGCAACGATAATATTTTTCGGTCTCAAATCGGCCAGTCAGTTTTATTTTAAGTGCGGAACTTGTATTTCTGAAGTTTGATATTCAATTATAAATTTTTATCGGGAACGGAACCACGTCGACCGATCGAGTGTAATATATTAAAGTAGTATCTTACGAAAACGTTTAAAAAAATATTTGAGACGTTCTTTTTAACAACATTAGCAATAAACTATAATAATAAAGTAATAAATAAATATATATATAATAAGCTATAGTAATATAGTAATAAAGCGTAGTATATTTTCATGATTTCCTTCGTTGTTTTATATAATATACATAATTAATATCGGATATATTTACCAATAACAAATTTACTTTTTTAATAGTTGCGGTTGCGGCTCATTGCCTAGTAATACACATAAACGCTGAAAAACGAACGTGTTACCTTTGCTACATATAGTATACGGTATACATACCTAATACTAGCAAAAATGCTATAAACACAAATATTACTTTTTCGATCAACTCATGTACTCTTTATTGGGGGCATTTTGTAAGCAAGTGAAGAGAATGTAACATTTAACCGGAAAGACGTTTTTGGGAAAGTAATTTCATCATATCGTAATAATACAATCAAAGTCCCGTAATTACGAGACCGTTTACAATAATAATAATAATAATATTCGGAAACAAAACGCGAGTCGCTTTTCACACGGCAAACGCTTTTTTACGTTGTGTCGAACGAATTTTCTTTTGTTTAAAGTTGATTTTCTTTCCATTTTGTTTTTTTTTGCCAGCCGCGCGATTCGTACGCAATTCCCGAATATTACAATCGTTTACGAGCCACCGTGACCGTATCGCGTAAAATAATAATAATAATAACGTCTTTGATGTCGTCCAATTATTACAATTGACAACTCCGAGGCGACCGTTTCTTTTTATTTTATTTTCGATTTTATTTTACAGTTTTCTTCGTGCTCGTTATACCGGATTTTTCCGCGTCGCGTAAACAACAACAACAACAACAACAATAATAATAATAAAATAACCGTCCGGTCTCGTCGTTCGCCGTAATATTAATAATAAGTATCCCGGCCGCGCGCCGCGGTCGTCTTTTTTCCGATTCGAGAGCCGCGGAGGGTTTTTTCGGGTATAACGCGATATCGCGACAAGGGGCGAAATTGCCTCTTGCGTAGTACGCCTTATATACATGCGCCGCTATTAATTAGCGCGCAGTGTATTGTATAATAGTCGTCGCAGCCAATTTGCGCGCGACGTCTAAAAATAAACCGTCTGCGTACCGGAAACATCGCGTCACCTATACACGCTATTATACCCGCGTTTACGCGCCAGGTATATACACGTTAAACGTATTATACGTCGTTAATTATTATTACAGCTTACAGCGGCTGATATATACGGTCGCGCGAAAACAACACACCCGGGTAGAGCTCTACTCGGTTTACTCTACAATAATATGTAAAATAAAATTAATTCGTTCGGGCGCGATAATACCGCGTAAGCCCGTGAAATTTTACTGAACCATTAACGTTTCACGGATATCAAACCATAGCGTCGATATTTCCGAGCCCTTCCTTTCGGTATTTACGCGTTCGCGTTAGTAACACGCCGACCGCGTCGAATACATTTAAACGCAATCGTAACGCATAAAACGAACTTACCACTTAATCGTCTTATCGTCTATGGCTATTTAACGATTTTTAACCGTCTCCGTCGCCAATATAATTTCCATAACGTTTCGTAACGATAATTTCGAACTTTTGAAATTTGAATCGCGCGTAGGAACGTGCAAGAACAGTTGGATTGATTGAACACCGTGTTAACGAGGATTACCGTGATTTCGAAGTTTTCGAAATTAAACCGCCCTTGAATAATTTTTCTCGAGTTTATGTCGTTTTCTCGTATTACCCCCCCTCCCTTCCAAAAAAAAATCGTTTAAACTATTTTAGCGAAATTATTAGAACTCGTTTTCCGGATTAAAAATACGTAATATTATATTTAAATGTACGTCGCTATAAGATCTGATTAGGTATAACGACGTAGTCGCGTTATTCCACTAGCACCATTGTCGTAATCGTACGAATAACCAAAACTGTTAATGTTCAGAAATTCGCGGGTATTTATAATATAATTTAAATATTATACGACTATATTATCGTTAATGTACGTTTATTTTTTATTCGTTCGAGCATTTTGTCGCCGTTCAGTTTTTTTTTTTTTTCGCTCTTTGTTATTTCGACTTCTCGTTCATGAGCCGGCGATGGCCCGCCGCCACCATCACACGCGGTGTCATTTATCATCGAGAGCACCGCGCCGAGACACGTAATTTGTCAAGCGTTTCTAATTACCGGTCTCGGACCGTAATTGGTTCTCTCTACAGCTCTCGCAGTCACAAATTGGAACCGACATCCTTTGCATGCACGCGCGATATACCTATACCAGCTACCGTTGCGTTCTAGACGACCGTAATAGTATTATAAGAAAAAGAAAAAATATATTAAAATTAAAACGTTCTTTTAATACCGTATATACTATATTTATATAATTGTAAATACGTACGTATTTAAACCATACATACACGGCTTTATAAAATACCGATTTGTTACGTTTTTAACGTCCATTAATAACAACGGCGAAAAAAAACCGAAAATATCTTTACTGATTATATCGTTTTGGGACCATTCCAGTGATAACGCGCACGCAGTTCATTATTATAATCACTCGCGAATAGAGCCTAAACCATTGTATGAGTAACGACGATGTATTATTTATTTTCGACCGTGAAAATAGACAGGACTCGGATTCGTTTTATTCGCCGAATGATTTAATACGTAAATATTAACCCGTATATCGCTTGAAACGCGATAACGATATTAATAGCCGTGATTCGAATGTTTAAAACTTGTCGATATATATATTTATGCTTCGACGAATTCCTAATTATACTTACGTCGTAATTAACGAATTTACGAAATTCGCGTTATTTTGGTTAATGGCCGGATTACGTGCCAACTGCATATTATAAAACGTTGAATGTTTGTTGTATAATACATATATATATTCGCGCTTAATATTATTCTTTCAAACGTTTAAATATAAATGAAATAAAGTAGCGAACTAATCTCGCGTATGAAAATGCGTGTTTTAAAATTTGTTTGCGTTTGTTACGCCTTATGGTAAGTAGCCGAAGAAATATCCGTGTCATTCGAAAAGTCTGAATGTTCGCAAGTCCTTAGTCAAACAAACAGTCTACCCATCCTATGCAAACTAATCAAATCTACTTTATTCTAAAGACGAGAAAGATTTATTACTAATGCGTCTACCGCGTTTCTTTATACTCTTATAAGTTTAATCGCGTAAATAAATCGTAAACTAACTACGCTACATAATTTTGCGCTTTATAACGACATTTTTCGTTTTTAGCGGTTTCATCATTAGTTCTAAAAGACGCGGATTCTAAATTTTATTTTTGGGTGTGGCCGACGTATTTTTCTGCCATTTTTCTTTTTAAATTATTTATTTGACGATTAAAATTCCACCCTTTAAAACTATAGGTTAAACAAGTAAATTGAACAGTCTGCGCGAACACATTTCTTTATATATATAAACGTATAATAGAGTTAATATTTTAATAATAATAAAATTATTTACTCGATATTATCGCGACTCGAAATTATGGCACTATATATTATTTTTAATAATATTACGATTCATTAGTAAGACAATGTTGTGGGTGACAGACGAATTCAAATATATTACTTATATAATACGTTATTTCTATTTCTAAGTTTATATATACATTATGTGTGTGTGTATATATGTATGCAACTTCCGGACACGAGATTTATAGGTATTTTTTAACAGTCTACGCGTCTGTCAAATGATATATGAGTCCATCGCGGAAATTGCAAGTTTTTCGTTTTGTATATAATATATATATATATTCACACTACGATCAGAACCGTTGAAAAGTTAATTCCAACAACACCCTGGCGACCGTCTCGTTCGCTAACCTCCGTGAATTTTGCGTCAGTACATAAATTGTATCTATATAGACGCGAGTTACAGGAAACGAAACAAACGAAATAACCGAAAAAAACTCGACGGGGCTAAAGAGACAAGTCGATTTGTATGTGGTGCGCGAGTGTTCCGTTTTGCCTTAAACGAATAAAAATAACACCTGACGAGAAACCGTTTTTCCTATTTCTCAGTCTTCGAGAATCCGGCAACGTGTCCCCGGAGAGGAAAAAGCCCGCGCGAATATAAAGAAACGAGGCAAAAAAAATAAAACGGGACGAGCCACGCGTATATTCGTATAAGACGGAACCGAACACCAATGGGATCTATACATGCACGTATACAGAACGATTGTATTACGAAAACCGTAAAACACTCGTCGCCCGCGAACAATGTTCGTTTAAAGTTTAATTGGACGTGATTAAATAACGTCATGCCCGATGTTACGTAAAAAGAAATCGAATTATTTTTAATAATTTTAAACGGGACCTTATTTTGAAAACGTCGAATACGCGTCGAAAATGTAACCGGCCATTTACTGTCGTATTAAAGTTCGAACGAACGGAACGTAATATAAAGAAAACGCGTAAACATTTATTATCCCGACTTCGCGCAAACGCCTTTTGCCTAACATTTACCGTACTAATAAATAACAAATTCGGGTCCGTTCGATGTTCGCGTATTAACAAAAATATGCCGGATACGCGAAATGCAATATAAAACTCGTCAAGATACGAATAAAAAAAAAAACTCGTTGGTCGTGTACCATAAGGCGTATTAGGCGGTCACTTTAAATGAAATTTATAGACGCGAAAATGCGTTATCGGCCGGAAATAATGTGTACTCTACGCGCTATAGGAATCGCCCTGTATACATATTACGTATATGTGTATGTTACGCGTGTACGGACGCCACGACCGGCGACGGCGGCGGCGGCGTGCAGTGACGTACAGTAGCGGCGGAGGATGAAGGATTGCGCCGGGATACCCGTTAATGGATGGAAAGCTACAGCCGGCAATTCGATTGCAGCCGACCGGAAAATCACTTTGGGGTGTTAGCGACATGGCCCCTTGTCGCGCTTATCAATCCGCCGGTATACAAACTACTTCATTAACATTTTTATTAGAACCCCATTGAACTGGCGCGCCCTCCCCGCACAACCACCGCCACCAACTATATCGTGTCACTTTGCCCACCCCTTTACCGTCATCCCGAAGGTCGACGGCGGCGGCGGCGACGACGACGAACGTTCCAACAAAAGTAAATCGTTTAATACTACACGCAATTTTATTCTCGCGCACGCGACAATGGCGCGATTTATATGTGTATGTATATATATACAGGGTGTGTATTTAGACGATCCACGCGAGAACGGAACAACAAATTGGATATCGGCCGTTCGAAATTCGAAATTTTCGATCGACCGATATTGGAGAAACGCGTCCCGATATTTCGCGATCGCGTCATAATAATACGAAGAACGTTATTAATGGAATAAAAATCGTTTAACGCGTGTACAATTCATTATAGACGCGTCGCGCCAAGATTAAAATATAACGCAACTTAACGTACGTCTGGTCGTCGGCGCGAATGATAAAATATCGCAAACAAACGTAACAAATTCGCCGACGGTTCGCTAGAATAATTACGCGGTATCGTGTTTATTACGTTAATTGATCGCGATCTAGAGAACAATTATACGCGCGGTGACGAAACGTAATATCGTTTTCGCGAACAATCGGTTTCGTATACGAATTATTTGTATAAAATAAGACGAGAACTCGATGATATTCGTCCGACGACGGAAACCTAAAGGACCAAAATAGAATTTGTACCCGATTCTCTCGTAATCGTACACATACAAGAAACGGCGTTCACCCTGTGGCCCGAACACACGCGCGCGCGCACACAAGGCAGCCACCGATCGGTTTGAATGCGCTCGCCCGATTACGCGTGTGCGCGTATATATAATATACATACGATACGGGCGAATAAAAATCCGGAAAGGAAAAACACCGTAAAATACGCGTCACGGTAATATACTTGGATCGTGAACAAAGCGCATCCGATCTCCGCCCTCCCCGTTTTAATATATTATTAAATTTCGAATTGGAATCGTTCGTTTATATATATTTGTAGTACGTATTCGGTTTACAGTATAGATACATAAAAAAAACTATGGTATACAACGTAATGTCGCGTATACGCTTAATTTGTTCGTCGTTGGCCGGATGTCGTACGGTGTCGAAGGGAAATTACTCGGTATCGGCGCAAATCGGGACGATCGTACCTGGAAAAAACCCGCGCGTTTACGAATCATCGGCATAGATATCGGTCATCATCATTGTCCTCGCCTTATTCCCATCTATTTGGGGTCGGCCACCTTAGTCTTAAACCTCCATTTGCCCCGATCTCCCACATCCTCGACGCACACACCAGCAATTCCCAAATCCTCCTCAATC
>JAIPRN010004711.1:0-13591 GCA_025469175.1 Geopemphigus sp. TES_GeoC_2020
GTTGGGCGACTTTTTCGGACGCGAACGTGCGTTGTCGTGACGCCCCTACTAGAACCGAGTAGCTAGCGAAGACACCGTCGTTGGCAAGCACGTTTTCGCGAAAAATTACGTTCTCCCGATGGTGGCGCAGTAGTAGTTGGGTAGCCGTACGGTTGATTTCGATCAACGTCGAACGCGGGGACGGATTCCGGCACGAACGAATGGCGGACTATTATCGTCCGACGACGACTAGTCATCCCGGTCGCGCCAAACGAAAAACTAAATATATATTCGCTCGAGCGAATTCGCGGTCGTCGATTGACAAACGGCGGTTGTAGATAATCGAATAGTCTCGAGGTGGGGTCTCGTGCGTGAATAACGACAATCTCCGGTGGCCAGGTAATGCAAAATGGGGACTAGTCGGCGGGGCGGACTCGTTTATCGCGCCGAGGGACGAACAATCTCAGTCCGGTATTCAAACACTGTTATGGGTGGGTGAGGGGTACGTATGCGAACGCGATGATGATGACGAAACGGTTTCCGTGATACAACCGGCGGTTCAACGGACGCGATTTCGTCCGAGTGCCGTTCGGTTGTTTTCGACGGAAAACGGTTTTCTACCGACGAACATTAGTTGGCGGCCAAATGTATCCGACAATTTGGATTCGCACTACATGGAGAACATCCGAATGGTTCCTACTTGCTGGTGGGTCGGCACTTACTTGTTACTTCTATGACGTGTGTGCGAATCCCTTTCGCGTTTTTGTGCCCTGAAATGCGCAACGGTACGTTCCGAGCATCGCCGACATTCTAATTGTTTACGCCGGTTCGGTCGGACAAAAGTATCGGAATAAATATTTCAACGGGAAAAATTCGTTCGGGGTGTTCGAAAAGACAGCTGATAACGCTCGGTTTTAGTCGGCAACGTGGTGATGGGGTGCGCAATACTTACGTGTACTTCGAAAATTGACGAATTAATTGTCATTTCGAACTGGCCGCGATATGGAGTGAATAGAAAAATATAGTATAGAAAAACACAGAACGTTTTTGAAATGAACTATCTCGACGCGTTTATTATTTACAATAATTTTCGCAAATACATGCCGACGAAACGTTGCTAAATGAAATCCCTGTGTCTGTTTGTGCTGGCTAGAAACCCATAAATACCACCAACTTCCTCGTGCGTTTGCGACGAACGTCATTAGTATTTGCAAATGGTTTGAGCGTCTCAGTTCAAGTTGCGTTTATGTTCAAATTTGGCGTACGTCTAAAAAAAAAACCACAAAAAAAAAAACACCAAAATTAACGTAAGTATACGAAAAATATCCCAAACGAATATACCTACGCGTATAGAGAAAAAGGGTGGGTCTGAACGGTGTAAACTGTGCGCGTGTGTACTAACCGACGGTACGGTAGATTTCGGAAAAATTTACGAAAAACGGTCGGCGTTAATTTTCGTGTTTGTTTCGTTAGAAAACGGAATGTTCTACGTCGCGGTATACCGAGGACGACATGAAGGCGATCCTATCCCGTCTAACGCACATACGTGTAATAGTTAAAACCGTGCGATTCGACTGTCCAGTTTTATCTGTGCGGATCAATCGTATGGGTTTAGGTTAAAACGTAGTAGTTTTTAGAATCACGGAGTTAGTCAGAAAGAAATTGAATATAACAATTAATAAAACTGTGCAGTCGAATCGACTCAGTTTTAATTGAACGTGTGTGGCGCGCGTTACATATTATGCGCGTTAGTCGCCGCCCCCTCATCGATATCCTCTCTGTCGTCCAGAGTAAGTTCCTCGTGATCTATCCCGAGAATTCAACGGTCCCTGTGCCGAGTGACACCGAGCCGTCGCCGGGTCTCTCTTTAAAATACTTAAACTCGGTCGTCTTCTCAATTCGCGGGTAATTGGTTACCAAAGGGGGGACGTGTTTTCGGGGAGGCGTCACGTCCCGCGAGAGTAAGAAAAAGCGTTATCGGATTACACCCAAACGTCTTTGATCTGCGATTTTCGTGTTCGGACGCGACGCCGACCACGCGTGGCACGTAATTAAAATACGGAAATAAAAAATAGTACGCTGACGCCCATGAAAGGCGAAACGAAACGGCTGAACTCGGACGCATCGATTTTTGCCTCCGTTTTATATTTTTCCACCGTTTAGTTAAACATCACGAGTGTGTAACTGGTTCAGTTGTCGGATGTCGCGACCCGATCTATTTTATTTGTTGACGTTTCTTCTCGATTTGCATTCGCGTTCCAAAAATTACCTAACCCGTGATCGCGCTTTCCTTGTTTCCCCCCCTCTGTCCCTCTTATCTAACCATCCTCAACGCGTACTTACCACGAACAACCTATTGGTTCGCTCCTTGGGCGACCGACAGTTGGACGACTGGTTCTTGTCTAATGTAGTACAACAGGTACGGCATGACGAGGTTTTTCGGATTGAACACTTCGTCGTCCTTCACGTAATGTACGAGCGAGTCGTCGAAACGTATCCATTTCCCCAGCTTGTCGTAAAACACGTCCGCATAGTAATGGCCGTTGGTCACCTCTTTACCGTAATGGCAAACGACTGAAACGAAAATGTTTTAGCTTGACGGCGGATGGGCGTCTTTTATGAATTTATCCGTGGCGCGGGAAACCCTCTTCTCTTTCCCTTCCCCCATATCGCGCCTTCTAGGATTCGGCGATTTTCGTTTTCGAAAAATGTTCGTTCAATTTTTCTCGGGTCTTTCCGACTTTCGTTAGCCGACGTATTTTGGAGGCGGTGACGGACGTCCGGTAAATAGTTCCGTTCGTATTGTTTCGTCGCGCGACGGGATTATAAAAATCGTTTTTTTCACGTTCCCGTGACGGTACTGCGCCCGGTTAATCGTTATCGGATTTAGCGTGTAATTTAGATCAGGCGGTCGTCGAATTTTCTATTTATTTACAACAGCTAATCGGAAAATTCTTCGACGACGAATATTAACGACGAACGTATGTTACGGTTACATGTTAGATATGTGGAGTAACGGGAATACGGCGACGGCGAGAACCAAGCGCGACGGATTGAAATTTGCCCGGACGGGATGGAAATAAGTGACGCGGTTTCGCCGGTTCGGATGGTTGACGAGTGGAAAACGAGAGCGAACCGCACGTGAGAATACATCCCGACGTCGTCGATACGAATTCCGTGATTCCGTGGGCCTCGACTTTTACGCGTCGGTGGTAAGTGTCGATTTACATTTTTTAACGCCGATGGCAAAACGTATACGATAATAGTCGAGCAAAATAGACATGTTGGTAAATAACGTGTCCGTTTCCATTGTTCCGAAGTAGATTATCATCCACCCAGCCATTTCACCGCCCGGACACATCCGTCAACGACGCCATAACCGTGAATCTGTCGGTCGTTACGGGCGAACGGTCAATATTTTCGAAATTAATAATAATCCCGCACCTCGTTACTTTCGGATTACGCCTTCTCCGTTAAACTCGTGCCGCCCCCCTACACGCCGGCCAAGCTCTACCGCCGATTTCCTCGAAATCCCCTTTGATTATTCGTCTTACCCGTACCACTAATAACGGATCCTTGTTTTCCTTTTTAATTAAACTTTATCGTAAGACCTGTAAGCCCTCGCTGTTTCTTTATATATTTCGGCGTATTTTTTCGTTCAGTTTACGACGTTTAATAAACATATTATTTCGCGCACGCGCGGTACAACAGGCGCGACGAGATTTATTCACCCGATCAGGCTAGTCACGGTTTGATATTAAAACGAAAGTTCGTTGGGTTCGTCGCGATCGTGGGTCATGCTTAGTGGCGTACTAAAGAGGGGGGGTTGAGAGTATAAAATCCTTCTCCGAAAATTTTTAGGAATAATTTAATTTCTTACGAGACGTATATTTTTAGTTGATAATAATGAAAAACTAAAATATTTTTAAACTTTTATATACGTTATAATATATACGTTCATTAAAAATGAATAATTTATTAAAGTTTATAATACGTCTCGTTTCGTTAGGTTCATCCGATTAATTTATTTAAAAATTAAACCCCCCTCAAAAAAAAAAAAATTCCGGTCATTCTATGCCACTGGCCGCGCTTGATAAAAATAATTTCGATCGCGCGATCGCGTACAAAACTATCGTTAGGTTAGTTTGCTTACCTGCAAAAAGTTTGTATTCACTCCGCTTCGTGTTCTTCTTAGACTTTTTCGAAATGAGCGCTGGAAACAAACACAATGTCGATTAAATCGGACGTATGTGTGATCGTATCGCGTGTACCCATTGTACGCCGCGATTTCAAACTCGAACTGACTGGCCAAATAACTTATTATTACTACGGCTAACTGTTACGATTATGGTACGTTTGGCGGAATGAATAAGCGAAAGCTCGCGCAACGTGCATGGGCCCGATTTTCCCGCAATATTTGCGTGTTGGTCGCGTGTTTTTTGCTTACATCGCGCGACCGTTGGTTATCCCTTACAAAATTCCATCCCCACCAAAAATACTTACGACCGTAAAATATTTATTTTTCGGCCCCGTTTTAGTAGCGTATTAGAAACACGGTTTACTACTCACTGGGTTCAATTTTCAGTTTGTCCGGGTATTGGAAATTTTTTACGATCTTGGATACTTTCTTCTCCTTGTACTCGAAGCACACGATGTGCATTATCAATACTAACGGCAGATCGTCGATGGTGACGTTTTGGTAGGACTCGGCTTTGGAATTTTTCGCCACAGCTGTCGCACCTTCCAGTATGGTTTTCGCGTTCATCATGAGCAACGCGTCCTCCACGGAGTTCACTTTCTGCATTTGTAACACAAACGTCTGGACGTGTACGACTCTAAAAAAACTCGCCGTCGAATCGTTCGATTCGAAAACGACGACCACCTACCTTGATGTCCAATTTGAGCGTAAAAAATGGTTCGATGTAGTCGTTCTGTTGGTAGTTGTTGATGAAGGTGCGGGTACGTAGGTTACCACGGAAAATTTTGGTCAGCGGGGTCTTCTCCATTATCGTTATTCTCGTGTTCAGTTTGCGGTCGTGGTTGACGACCTGCGGAATACGCGCGATAAATTAATCGGTAAAAACGCCCGAGGCCGTCGTGCACTTTTTTTTTTACCTTCCACTCGAATTTGGAAGGTCGTGCCTCGTTGCTCTTCGTGTTCATTTTGCACATACGGATCAACTGAAACGCGCGCGCGTGTTCGTTAGTTAATTGTTGTACGGTAGAAAAATAACCGCCCGCTTTAGGCACGTACCTCAGTCATTTCGTCGTTGATACCGTTCAAAAGATGGCTCAGAAATTCTTCGGCGTCCTCTTGGCCGCCATCCATGTAGCTCGGCAGTATTTTATACACGTAATGCGGTTCAAAAGCTATTCCGGGATTCGGTGTTTCCTTCAGGTTCACGCCTGCATTGTCTCTCAAGTTAAATTGGTCGACCAGTTTTACCCTGTACAAAGTGGTGTTTGGTGTTTGTGTCGTTACCGAGCATACGATTTTCGACGGGATTAAAAAACGAAAAAAACACGGAAAAATACGTAATACGCGATTACGTTTCGAACGAAAAAAAAAACACCCACGAACGATTGAAATATCGCGACTAGAAGAAAACGCGATAAGAATTTAGAAACTATACACGTGTATAAACGATTAAGGCCCCTGTCAATTGAACGATTTCATAAAGATTTCCGACGGTTGTCGTTGAATGTCGGAAAGTCGAAAACCGTCGAGACCATTTAAACGGATTAAGAAACGAAAAATGTTTGTTAAATTCGAATTAAATTAAATTAAAAATTAAATTAAATTTGTTAGTTACGAAACGGGAATCATAACCCTGCGGTACGGGACGCCTGACGTACACGAGTAATTTTTCGATGCGCCCACGTGCCGTCGGTGGAGTATGGGGAAAGTTACTCGAATGCCCCGCCCATTCGCAGACTTAAGAAAATGTGTGAATACGCGACGTTTAAACGTTAAAATATATTTTCCGAAATAACGACGAATTTCTCGAGACGTACCCGGCGATACTGGAGAATTTCGAAAAGAACGAACTATACCGTTTTCGGAATAAGAACGCGCGCCGGGCGACTAAAGTCGGACCATGTTCGCGCGTCTCTGCGGAAATAGCCGCGCGGGAAAGATTACGATAATTACTATCCAATCACTGAACATCTGGGCGGTCGACAGAGGGGGGGGGTCCGAGAGTGTTCGTTTGAATGCGCGAGCGGGCGACGTGTTCTTAGTCCGAAAACGGTACAATTACGAGCGGGGCGTGATAGAAGAGTTGGGGTGGGAGTTAGACGCCTCCGTTGACGGACGTCCGTGACCGCCGTTCGTAATAGATTCGGTTTATTTATAAAACCTACACGTTCTCGATAATCGGAATTCGGGATTTTTGCTTCCTTTGAGTTTTCAGCGCGAGCTCGACATTCGGCTTAATGTTCTTCATGAGATTGAAAAACGGGGGGCACATCAACAGCGCTTGCAATGTGGCGTTTATGTAGCAACGCGTGGTCCGGTTGATGAAGCCGCGTGGTTGCATGTCGATGGTCTTGAAGTTTACGTTGTAACGGATCAGGTATTCTGCGGACGAACGGCGGGGATAAGCGGCGAACACGTGACCGGCGGCTGGGGGGGAACACTTACCACCCAAATTTTTCAAATAGTACGTATAGTCGCCGGCGATATACGCGTCTGGCGGCACACCGATGAACGGGAGTGGCGTTTTGTTTTTGTTGGTTTCGTTGGCGACTGGCGGCTTGGCCACGGTGTTACCGGACTTCTTGTTCCATTCCGAATTCGTACCTGCGTTGGCAACGTCTTGTATAAAAATCCTAATATTATTGTACTTATGGTAGAATTTATAAAACAGTCCTGCCCATAATTTTTCGGGTCCGGCAGACTTTTGAACGTTAAGTTGTGTAGGAGGGATAAGTACTGAGAGAAATTCTCGGTTCGGTTCGTTCATTTCTATAACAGAATTAAGATCGATACTCAGCAAAATTTCGTGGAACATTGAACAGAGGATAGGGGATTGAAAACCAATATATCGTTTACATTCGCCGAAACAGTCGACGGACGGACAGAAAAATGTAAACGATCGATGCCGACGGAACGTCGCTATTTCTCGACTATCGCGTGTGTGCACGCGTCGGCGGAGGAGTCTCTTACCTGCTGTTTGTGGTTTTGCGGTCGGTGGTTGATCCGTCTTATTCTGTTTGGTTTTCGAAACCGACGGCTGAGGCGTTTGGAGTTTCTTATTTTCGCCACGTTTTGAATTCATATTGTTGCGTAGTTCGGACTAAACAAAATACAACGAAACTGATAACCGTCGTCCAGTTCCACGTTAAGGGGTGAAATGCACCGCCGTCGACGAATTGGCGTGTTCGACCGCGTATGGTCAAGATAATGACTTGTCGACGGTATTTCGGGGATTCCTTTTTCGAAAATGTGAACCCCGAGGGATATTTCGTTTTATGTGTGAAATAGTGGAAAAATCGAAAGGAAATTGGCCGAGGTGGTTTAGGTGGAGAAGGAGTTAGAGAGGAAGGTCGTGAATATAAAAGGGGAGGGAAACCGATGAGCGATGGGGGAGGAAGATTGATAGATCTTTGATGGATGTTTGGGACGAGGGTGGTGGATATAGAGTTGGGAGTGGAAAGGCAAATGGGTACCCGGCATCTAGTAAAATACCGAGGAAATTCGCGCACGTTTGAAAACGACGAGAACGTGTTCGTGACGTTAACAAGAAAGTACGCGTATACAGTGTTCTGTAGACATACGTCAATCGGAACGATCGAAAATGTTCGACCAGTGGTTGAAACTGACCTTACCGTGGTAGGACCACGGTATGGTAAGGACCACGTTAGGTGGTATAGGCGAATATGTCTGGGCGCTCGAGCCATTGGCGTTCGTTCGTTCGTTCAGATACGGATTGTTTTCGAATGAAACGCGTCCGCTTACACGCCCGAAAATCGTTCGCCCGGTACGTAAATAAACGCGAGTGCGTTTTCGGATGTATAACGATTGACCATTTTCCCGGGAAAGGCGAACTATATGCTCGAAATAATTCGAAAGTTCGGCTTACGAGATCGTACACGCGTATCGCGAAAATGTCGTACGGCCACTTGATTTTTGCCCGGAGTTGCGCGAATAAAAGACGACCTAGATGGTGGTTAAATGTAGACTGTTAGTCGACAGTCGGCATTTCGGACATTGTCTCGTTTATATTAATCCCCCCCCCCCGGGGCGAGTAATTGAAACCGAATTCGGTTTTCGTCAATTATTTACGCGTTTTCGTCATCGGCGTGTACTCGTCATGCGCCGGGAACGTAACACGCGAGCGTCTCGTTTACCTATGTACACACGATATTAATCGTTCCGCCATACATTTTCGTCTCTTAACGAATCGCGCGCGTTTTTCGGCCGTTCCGCTAGGCCAAGTGCCATCAATGGCTATATATCCTAAGCGATTGGTATTTTATCGGAAATCGTCGAATATTTTGCGCGGGTTTTGACGTACCGAACGAATTCGGCACGAACTATAATCGCGAGTATAAATTAAAAACTTTCGAAAACAATCGGCCGCGTTTTTGTCCGCGTACGTATGCACGCACGTTTACGTGTACGCTTCTGCGAGTATTTGTCGGCAAACGTCGTCGATTCCGCGCGAAGAATGATACGATATTGTGTCGTGCGACCCGTTAACGACGACGACGAAAAAAACTTACGGTGAAAAATATTGAGGGTCGCGTCGCGGCCGGTTTTAGTAAGTATTCGACATTAGGAGGTTAGGCGGGTATTTCGCGTAGTTTGGCGACGGAATCGATATTTATTACGCGGTGGTCGTTGATTACGTCGACTAATATATAATATGTAATACTAATAAGACGGGACGACGGTCGACAATTTTGGACGAATTTTTCTTCCTAAGGTGAGCTAAGTATACATTCGAGGTAAGTCGTCCTGTCGTAACAACTACCGCTCCACGGTGTCCGGTCGAATCGTCTTGACGGACGAGTCCGCGGGATTTTCGAAATACCCGACGGGGTCGCCGTAGTCAAACACCCTCCCTCATTATCATGTTATGGCGGTCAAGGAAAAGTCGGCCCGACCGGACAACGACAGCACATCGGTGACGTTAAATCGAGCTGGCCCCGCTGTTGAAATACGGAACGGAAACGCGCGACGACGGTTAGGTCGATTGGAAAAATTCGCCAGAGGTCGGTACACGCGACGTAAGTGAAAAAACGGTCGGCCGTTTTAACAACGAACGTAAAGGGGGCGCGAAATTTTCGTCAACGTCTCCGCGGAACTCCGAGGACCGAATTCGCTCGACGTTTCGTGTTTTAGGCGCGCGGGGTATTTACGCGAAATTTGAATTCGACGCACACACTATTGAACTCGATAAATAACAAACTTTCGTCGATAAACGCGTGTATATATTACGCGCGCAATGTACAAAAACGCGTAAGAAGAGCAAAACGGTTGTCGTCGTAAATTAATCGTCGATTGTTTAAATTTCGCGATCAGTTTCCGTTCGATATACGTAATTTTTCCGCGAGTACAAACGCTTAAAAGTTGTAATGATATCCACAGATATCGTAATTGTAAGAACTAATACCGTAATAATATTTGAAAGTAATTTTCTATAATAATGTATTTAAAGATAATATTTTAATAAATGTTAAAACGACGCTTGAACTTCTCGGAATACCAACCATATTTTAATAAAGTATCAATAAATAATAATATATATCGCACAAAATAGAGGCTGATTGCCTCAGTGGAAATTACACGATAACCACAGAATTAACACATTTCGTTTATATAAAAAATATTACAATAATTACACAGCTATATAAAAAGTATATCGCGCTAACGAGCACGAATTAAACGAACACGTATCTCTTATTAAGTAAACAGATAACTATCGAAAAGAATGAACCCAATGAACTATGATTATTACAATCAACATATAAAGAACCGCAAAGCAAAACACGCCGATTTCGATGATTTTTTTAATACGAGCCGACCGATACGTCGCAATAATCTAACCGGATAACTCTGCTATAAAAAACAAAAATTATGCCCGTCTAGCGCCCGCTAGTCGGTAGAACACCGGATAACGTCTGTTTCTTCACGGGGACAGACAATTATCGTCTTCAACAGAATGTGAACGCACTGCAGCCATAAATCACCAGGTAGCTCAAGTCGGTATTTCGAAGATCAATAGCTGTTCTCTTCGTCAGGATTTCTGCGTCTCGACTCGTTTTTACTATCGGCCAATTTGCATAAGCGAACTCACCGTCCCAACTTTTTCTCAGTTAGTCTTACACGTGTTTTTCTTTCACATTTTAAATGCGTTCAAATATCGACAAGACCGGACAGATAAATTATTTGGAAATTAATAACAACGTACCTAAATAATTCTGGAATACACGATCCCAAAAACAAATCTACGTAATAACTCATTAAAGTTAAACACATCTTCCCCTACCTATACATACATATAGGTATCGGTATTTATCCCCATTCTGTTTTCCCTTTTTGAGTTATAACAAAGGCTTTCGACGTCGAATCCTATCGCACGGGGCGACGATAATAATAACGATTATGTTTATAAAACCGGACAGCCGAACGGTATTGAGTGTAACGTAATTATTCGATCGGCGCAAGTTTTCCCTAGAGATGCCGCCCAACGCCGGCGAATAATCGCGTTTGATCGCAAAGTAAAAGCTCGACGCTTCGTCGTTAAGGACATCGTTCGATAGATCGGCGCGAATAAATATTCGCCGTAATAATATTATGGGGCGTAGAAGACTGGTTGCGACCCTCCACGGGATGTCGAAACGAACGTACCGTAATTAAGCTGTTCGGATCAATCGAAGTTATTATTTAACAACGGTATTCGAAAATTGAGTTTTCGTACCGGAAAAATTGGAAATTTTTACGAATTTTTCGACAAACAAATTCGCGTTGAAATCTCAATCGACGTATATAGTAATAGGTAGTTTACGTCGCGATCAGGCGTCGGACAAATCGAACTTAATTTGCGACGTACGTGCTTGTAAAAGTGGCAAGACCGACACAGTTCGTTTTCGGTTTTCTCCACGTTCCTAATGGAAACGGCCTTAAATATTCAAATTTCGTGGTTTTATTTTCGTCTCGCTTATTTATCGATAACCGGTTTCCCCACTGGAATTCCTTTATTTGATCGCGAGCATTTCGGAACGAAGGACAGTTTTATTTATGTTCAAAACGATAAACATCGTAACGATTCGAAGTTGTCCGATACGTTATAGAAAATATATAACTGACAATAAACGAAACGGCCAAAATCATTTACATTATCTACGGCGTCAAACGATACACCGCTGTTTCGAAAACGTAATCATCGACGAATTCGAGTTTTTCCATTTTCGCCCGTCGCGATTAAACGGTACAAAAAAAACTCGTCGATAACCGTCCGATTCTTCGCGTTCCGAACGGGAAAAAAAATGACTAATCGTCGATGTTAACTGAACTACGGTATATTTACGTCGAGTACGTGACGCGAAAACCGTTTACCGAATTGTTTACGGCCGTCGCTATTATGACATTCGAATTATCGACTTAATTTCCCGTGGTGGACCGTCACCGAAGAAATTTAGTCTCCGAGCCCGTAAACTTTAACAAACTTTGTCGGCAGCGTTGTCGTCCGGTCCGCGGCGATGTCGTAAGCCAAACGTACGCGACGAAAACGCGAACAATATTCAAATAATATACCCGTGGAGTCGCATCGACAAAAACGAAACGGACAATTGCGGCGACGGTCGGGCCGTAAACACCGACGAAAGAGAAACGGAGACAGCGTCCCCCATTTTATAAACGCGCTCGCCGCGTAAATAATAGTTACCGAAGACCGCCGTAAATTATTCGACGACTGGTCGTACAATGTGACGCAAACAGGTTTTCGATTATTCAATTATTATTATATAATAAATAATATATATAATTATATATTATCATTATTCGATTAAATTATTGAAATATGTTCTCAATTATTGTTCCCTGGGGGAGGGGAGAACCCTGTCGTCTTTTACGGTTTTGATTTTTTCCTGTCTGAAAAACGACGATTATTATTAACCGTACGAAATGCGCGGGTAGGTTGAAACTGACCTACCCGACCGGAATCGTGCGCGACGAGTGACTAAAACTCTGAAAGTATTTCGTTAATCGATTGTCCGCGCGTGAGGGGAGGGAGGGAACAATGAACAGCCGGACATTTCCTTTCGGGAATAAAAAATTGTCGAAAAATTGAAAACGCGCGGTAAACGTAAGCCGTAATTTGTAATCCATGTCCACCGAACAATCGGTACGGAATATTAACGTCAATTCGTACCAAACGAAAACCGTCGGTATTTTTTCGTTTCGGAAAAACGGCCGCGCGTTTCGTGAATTCGATCGATTTTAACGATTACCCGACGTGTTCCAATCGAAATCCGAGGGTTTGTTTTCGACGGATCGCGACGACACCCTTCTATATTTGCCCTCCCATCCAACCCGACACGCAAAATTATCGCGTTTAATAACCACAGTCCGCGGAAAAATATGGCGATTTCGCTTTTAACGGTCTTCCCCCCCCCGAATACTTTGAATTCCCGACGACGTTTCGAAAAATATTTATCGGCGTAACCAGCAGGGCGATCGGTGACAGCCGCTCAACAAGTAAACCGAGCGCCCGGTTTTCGCGATTTTACACACCACCCCTTACGTTTTCTATTCTACCCTCCCTAGTTTACTATGCACAACCGTCGTCCCGGTGTTTCCATCCCTGCACCGCATTGTTCCATTTTTTTTTTATTCGTCGTCGCCCGACGTTCCGATCCGTGCACGAGACATTGTAGGTTTCGCTACTGTTTTTATATCTTTCAATCATGGCGGCACCCTCTCGTTGTATGAAACACCTGACGTCTCTCGCCATTATGTCCGTCCACCTTTTATCGTAATTATTATTATTCTTCGCGGTCCCCTCGAAACTATCCTTTCATTTGTACCACCGATCCTAAGTATTCGAATCGATCACAATTTCACCTCCACACCCCCACCACGTCACCACTCATCATCGTTACTCCGTAAATTGTTGTACGTTCAATCTCTAAAATCGTACACGATTACCTCGGTTTCATTCGTACTAAATCTCGTCGGTACCGTTTTATTATAAAAACCGTAAATAAACGATTTTCGACGAAACGATTAGCCGGTCGAACGGTTCCCGGATGAAATATGTTATTTTTATGCGGAAATCTAGCCTCCCCCCCGTTTATCACGTCGAATAAACTCCGTTTCATAAATTTGTTACAAAACCGACTAAACCGAAATTAACCAACGGTTAATAAGTGTCGGTTAGGATATAGTGGTCGGCCGTAAGTTAGTGTACACTTTGTCGCGTGCGATACTACGATTTACTATTACTTTACTTATCGGTCAGGGTGTGTCTACGGTTTCGTAAAAAAGTTCATTACACAAATGCTCGATAATAATAACCCGGTCGAGATGGTTCCGAAAAGCGCTCCCCCTCCCCCAATCGACGACACGTCGCTTCCCCTCCGCCCTCCCCCCCCCCGTATACGT
>JAIPRN010004712.1:0-13583 GCA_025469175.1 Geopemphigus sp. TES_GeoC_2020
TATATCAAGCGTAAAAAATTGAAGTATACACAATTGAAGTTGACTAAGTTATAAAATATTGTTCAACTTCTTCATATACTTTTGCTCATTTTAATTTGTAAGTATTAATGAATAAACAAAAAAGACGTTGAATTTAATATAAGTTACTAATTAGTACAATTAGTATTATTATCAAAATTTAAAAATAAACAAAATATTCAAATTATAGGATTAAAATGATATAATCGTCATATTATCATAAAGCTTTAAAACGTATTTATTTACGAAAAATTGATTTACACTAATTATAAATATAATGAAGAAAATGGTGGTGGCAAATATGACAGATTATAACTGCATAACATTTTAAATTTAAAAATCTCTTTAAAATATGTGAGCAGTATTATGGCAAAAAGAATTGTCTAAACCCAAAATTTCAATAATTATAATTAGTCAACAATAAATATTTAATAATAGACAACTTAAATTGTACTCTAACAAAAAAAAATGTTATTTGGAAGTTAGTTTGTAAAGAAAATTATTTTTATCCAAAACTAATTTATTGTTTTTATTTTATTATTATTAAATTTGTAAGTTATTTTAATATCGATGTAGAAATATTAAATATTTCATAAATATTCAAAGTCATAATAACAATAAAATACAGTGGTTGAATTGCATAACTATTAAACACATAGTCATAGAAGAAGGTTACCAAATAATCATAATTGAAAAATTACTAAAAAAACTGAAGTTTTTCACAATTAAGGTATAAATTTAAAACTGCAAAATGTGATAAGTTATCAATTTCATTTAATTTACTGAACGAACCTCACTTAAAGCAAAATAGATTAAATTTAATATTTCTAGTTAGCTCATGCAATTAATATAAAGCGATTTTATTAATTTTGTAGACAGTTAACATTTCCTAAAGTTAATTGTAATTGTGCAACAAAACTCACCGACGACGAACATAATTAAAGGCACTGCCGTGAAAATGCTTAAAATTACCGTCACAATCACTGAAATCATAAGAAATTCTATCATTTATTAATGATATAATATTGTATGATAATTCCATAAAATTATACTATTTATCTATATAATATATATTATTATTATTATTATTATTAGTAATAATATTATTAATATTATTATTATTACTAATTATAATTCACAATTGATTAAATACTGTTAATACTATTTAAAGAAATATTTAAATTGTTAAAAAAACAAAAAAAAACTTTTTTGAAGCAAACAACACAAAGCATTTCAATTACCTACCTATTTTCATAAAATAATTAATAAACTAAATCTTTACTCGAGATAGACAATAGCTTTATAAATATGAAATCTGCTGAATTTATTTTATATCTTTATAACAATGACAAACGTTTCATTTTTAATTTTCATATTATTTTAAATATATTTAAATGACATAATATCAAAAATGATTTAGGTATTAAAATAGTATATAGCTTTTGTATAAATAGATCTATTTTTTAATTCCATATAAAAATGTTGTTCCTTTAATATTATATATTATAATTATAGCATGGATAATTTTTCCCCGTGCAAAATAATGTTATGTTGAGGTTGAATTTTCGTTTATATACAGTAAATTTAATTACTAAGCAGTAAAAGTGATTAGAACTTATAATAAACGGAAACAAAATATAAAAATTCGAATTGTTTACACCACAACATAAATGCTATTTCCTGCTCTTAATAAAATGCACCTAACATGATTAAATTATACGAAATTATTGAAGAAATATTATTTGCATTAAGTTTCAGATTTATTCGTAAACCTTGAAAAATTAACATAATTTTTTAACCTACTTAATTACATAGCTTTTTAAATATATTCGTATTAATTTATTTCGATTTAATAACCAAAATAATAATAATAATAATAATAATAATAATAATAATAATAATACATGTTTATTTTTAATTGCTATTATTATAATATTTTATTTGATTAATGACTATAACCAACTTAAAGTGCATAACATAATATTAATTTGATAGGTGAATATATCTCGAAGAATTATCTAAATTATTTTTAAAAAAATTATCAATCAAATGGCATTAAATTTGTCCAGCGGTAAAATGTTTAATATATAAAAACGTTAAATACACACAATTTTTAATTTATGTGTGTGTGTGTGTGTGTGTGTGTGTGTGTGTGTGTGTAAATTTAATTAAATATAACCGAATAAATAATTTTGTAATGTTAAGGATTTACTTCTTTGAGACGCTTACAATTATATTTATTGTCCTTGAGCTCAGTCGATTCATGGTCCAATAACTCTCAATCTTTTCAGGTAAATTTGCCGGAGAAATTACGACAGCCTTCGGTAAGACTTATGCCATATAACATAGAACCTTATGGGATCATTGTAAGTAGCAATTAATCTTGAGCCAGTGGCAGATTTATGGGAGAAGACGTTGTAATAATAGCTCTGATATACACATTAGGATGATATATACGTGAAAAATATTTGTGATTAATAGTAAATATTAACACAATTAACAAGTGTCATATTTAATAAGTTTTTTTATTTAAAAAATAAAAGTTATCTGAGAAATTTGATTATCGGTATTTAAAAATAAATGTTTTTTTAGTTTGAAAATTATTTACAGACAAATAAATTCGTTCTTTTTAAACTTAATAAAAACTAAAATTATATATTTCACCATAAAGTATAATAAATTAATAATTAAACCATAAATTATTAGACAAATAACGATAAAAAATAATTTCTTAATCGAAATATTTGTAACCAAATTAATTTTTTAAACCCTTTAGTTTAAGATTAATAGTTTCAAAATTATAATTAGGTATACGAAATTTATATGGTCGTCATTGGCGCAAGTCAAAATCATTTAAAAATATAAAGTATATAACCTTTAACGCCTATTTAATTATTCGTTTATGTAAAAATATATATTGTTATGAAATATGCGGTTTTTTATTTTTGATATATATTTGTATACTATTATTATTAATATTGATATTTTTATAATAGTAATATATTATTATTCGTTACATATAAAACAGGACGTAGATAGAAATGTGTTTTATTTCGATAATTTTAACAACACAGTCTGACCTATATTATCTGAGAGGAAATCAATGCATTATATAAGCCAATGGACAATGGTTATTATTTTAATGTATTTAGTTAATGATAATGTGTTATATAAACAACTGTAGTATACATTTTAGGGGTACTACATCATTTTTCAGGGTAGTTAGGGATAAAAATAGGTCATATTATATTCGTGATGTTAAGTAATGAATTCTCACACCAAAAAAAAGGCTTAAGGATTATTATTTTGTTAGTATGATTGTGCTTTTATGCAATTATTCGACGTAATTATTTATATCGCTTAATTTAGTCTCGTAAATGTCGAAATAATCTTGAAAGGACTATGAAATATCTAATGACCGAATAACTGTAAATTATTTAATATTACGTTTAATTTAAATACGTATAAATATATAAGAAAATTAATATAAAATTAGTAATATATAATATATGTATAAGTAAATTATTAAAAATTTTATGGAATTAGATTATATAAATATTAAATTATTTTATGAAAAAATAATACTAGCAGGTAATCGATAAAAATTATTAAATATTACGAATAAATCGGTGAATATTTTTTTGTATCAAGAAATAATACATTCATCATCTAACTCATCTTTTCCAAAAAATTATAATTATTTGTTATTTCTTAAACAAAAATAACCACATTATGACGATAAATACCATTTTATTAAATGTTAAAAACGAATTATTATAAAATTTATAGAGGTAAAAAGAACGTATGTATGATGATGTAATTTTATTTTCGTGATATATTAAATTCAAAAATATATCTAAATACGTGATTAATTTTATATTATGTAATAACACTGTTTTAAAGGCATACAAATTGATAAAACAAATTTTAATGGGCAAATAAATACTTTTAAGAAATTATAAATTATTTGTATGATTAATTAGATTAAATTATTATTAATAAAATGAGCAAAACTGTATATAATATACGTTCTAATATAATTTATTACTATGAATGTATGATGGTATGACACTCATTCAAATCGTAAGGCAATAACCTATTTCTATATTTATCTCCATACAAAAATTAAGACAAACTCGAAAACGCGTATTTGTTATTTTCGTGTCGAGTCGATAAAAACTTATTGTGACTATATTATACAGGTTATCGAACGGAATATTATTTTAGAGTTTTAAACACGGTTCAATGGAATATGCGATATAGTAAAAACTTACTATAATACTATATAAACCTCTATAACTTTTACTAAATATATACAGCGCATATTATTTTCTGTTTGGATAGTGAATGATACAAAAAAAATACCCTTTGTAAGATAGTTAGTCATTATTAATGAAACTATACCGATAAAAAACATGAATGATTCTAAAAATATATTAATGATTTCACCGATATATTACAACCAAAATAAATATTTACGTGTGTACCAGATGCGTTTACTACGAAAAGATAATCCGAATCGTGGAAACAGCAAATTAAATGAGTCATCAGTGCTGACTATAGCTAAAAATGTGCAGAACTTAGTACAGTTATCAATAACAATGTATAAATACTGATCAAAACAATTGTGTGCGTGGAACCACAAACATGTTACCAAGGTACGTATAATGATTGCCTTTGAACGCTACAGAAAAGTGGCCGGATATTAAAGGGAAATAAGGATTTAGATGAATTTTATTCCAACGTTTGAAAGTTCGACTACGTGACTTCAATATAATGGACCTTTTTCAATGGACGTCTAATGAAGATTTGGGATCGCCAAAATTAATTCAAACAAAAATAAATAATAATGTATTAAAATTAAAGATTATTTTCGTAATTTTTAAAAAAATTTCAAGTTTTTCCGTTATCGAAAAGACTTAAAAACCGACTGATTTTATTATTGTTATCGCGATAAAATATGTTTCATTTTCCTTAATAGAGTCTATAAGATAAAATCACCAGAAAAGTACTTTAAAATTGTTATGCTTAAAATATAGATCGGCAAATTTTCAATTGAATAAAACTAGAGGAATATTTATTATTATTTATTTATGTTTTTTAACACCAAATATGGTTTGATAAGGTGAGCAGATTAAATTTATTTTATAATCAATTAAAATAATTGTAGAAAATTGAAGTGAAACATAGAAAATTCATTTCCGTGTAAGATTTCAAATTAGATTATAAACTTATGATTAACAGCGTATCAAAATATGTAAAAATAAAATTAATTTAACATTTCTATAAAATTAAAAATGTTTGAAAACAATCAAATTATTTTCACTCGTATCGTGTAGATTTCAAAACTTTTTTAATTTATATAATGTCTAATACAAACTATATTGGTGTCACTTCACATCGCGTTAATCAAATATAAATTAAATAAAACATTAAGTTCGTAAGTATTTCATATTTTAAATTAAAATTTTAGTTATTACTAATAATTGTATAAAGTCGTCACATCATTTTATAGCTATGTTTAACGAGCCATATTTTTTACTCACACAAATAAACTAAATTATATTTGGAGAATGTCATTAATAAATAATGAATATATAATTTAGCAAATAGTATATAATTAGTAATAATCTAGTATATAATTTTTTAAACTTTTAATTTTTATATTTTTAAAATTCGTATTACAAATTACAGTTATATTCGAATCCATTCCTTGAATATAAAAAATGATTGAAATCGCAATTTTTCTCTCGATTAATTTATGGATGCGATCGTCTTCTATTATAAAAGTCGCCACTAATTTTTATATCAGATCTTAAACACAAATTGCGTAATAAAATATCAATCTCAATCACACAGTAATATTATATTAATACCAAATTAAGTTCAATATATTTCCAACATATTTTCATTAAAATTTATCAGATTTGGTAATTACAAACAATATTAGATTTTCTATATTAATAGGTAAAGAAATCTATTTTTAAATAATCGCAAAGTTTTGGGAAACGTATTATTATTGTCACTGTTCTAAGTATAATACGTTGATTTTTACACATATTTAAACATTATAAATATATTTTAATAAGTACATTATTTTATCGACTTATTGTCGGTTCTAAAAACTTAAAACTCTTCACTTAAAACTTTTTAACATTTTAAATAATAATAATTCTGGCAATACTAATAAAAAAAATGTTTATGGTATTTAAATTAAAATGAACGTAAACAGAATGCATACAATTACAAACATATTATGATCTGAAATTTAAATATTATAAATTAATACATATTTTAGTTATTTAATAACCATCTTATCATAAATCATGGTTAACAATATAATTATTTCGAGTTAAGTTTGTCTTTTAATATCTTTATTTTAATAGCATAAAAACAGACGTTTTCAATTAAATACGTGTATATAAAATTTATTTAATTTGGTCAAAAATCACAATAAATATAAACTTTATTTTAAAGTAGCTTAATGGTAAATACTAATCGTTTTTAATACACTTAAGTTAAACATTTTCTACGTTTTTTTAAAATGTATTTAGTAGGTATGATTTTAATGAATACAATGTTATTAAAAATGTGTAATATATACGAGCCATGTTGAGCCACATTAACCCCAAATCTAATTTAATATGTAAATTGAAGGGATATTCTGACTGGAAAAATAGGAGCTCGATAGATGGATCAGACTTAGTTAAATGTAAAAGAGTAATTGTTTTGTGAGCGGAAACCCTAAACATAAAAGAATAATTTTTTCATGAATACGTTTTGCCCATTCTCCAAATAATTGTTTTGATAAAACGATAAAGATAACTAAATTACAATCTTTATGTCGTCTAAACGTCTATTGTTTATTTGATACTCAAGGTGAAACATTAGTATAATAGTGGTTATTACATTTAAGAAAAATCCACGTAAACAATTATTAAAATAAACATTATTCTAACAAATTGTTTATATTTATTACACATTTTAAAAATATTTAATAAAAAACTTTAAACGTGTACAAAAATAATACACTTTATAAAAAAACAAACGTGTAGTACAATATTAAGTATAATTATTGTAATAATTATAATAATATTATAATAATTATTCTTAAAAAATAATTTAAATAATATTATATTACTGAAAATATGAACTAAGCCAGTCATAATATCAAACCAATTTTATACAAATTATATCCTTTTATTATTAGTTGACTCAAATGAAAATATCAATTACGCTTAACCTTTCGGCCGTCGCGCTCTCTAACAGAACAAGAGTCGTCGCGCAAATTCTGACAAACCCGTGTCATTTTTAAAGCTATCAATAAATATAATCATAAGTTAATCAATGAAATAGACATGAAAAAATTGCTCAAATATGAGTGTGTGAGGTAAAGTTACACAGAATTAATACCTATCATATACATAATTACAAAATATAATCAATATACCCATGTCATAAGTATATGCTAAATTAAAAACAATGTTTGTAAATAACTTGAAAAATTTGTAAAAATAGTCGCAAATTGTAAGTACTAGTAACTTTAATAAATTTTTACAGATTTAAATCTTTTCCAAAAGTTAAAATCTCCATCATTTAATTCGTCGCTTTTCCACGTGTAAATATTTTATTGACGTAATAAAGGAATTACACATTCAACCATATTAACATATATCATCGATATCGATATTATTCATCATTTCGTTATAAAATAAATTCACGTTTTAACACGTTTTATTTTTAGGAAAATGTTGCGATTATTCGGCCGCAAAATAATAACAAATGAATCGATGACATAATATTTTGTGAAATTTTACAGTTAAATAATTGTGATAATTCTTCTTTTCTTTACAAGTTCTTATAACAATGTTGAGAAAAGTAAAGAAATGCAACCTGGCAAATGATACTTACGCATTATATCATAATTTATAGAATTTGGAGCAAAATATATATATGTATATATATATATAGGACGTTCAATCTCTTTTACATCATCATGCTTAAGATTTTAAAATATCTCTTTTCTATACTACATCTTAGTCATGTTTATCATTCTTATCGTTTTTCCGATACACGAATGACACCTGTGTAAAACGTATGGGATAAGATTGATTTATATATATAAATATATTGCTTTCGCTATTCTTTTGTTTCTAAAAACATTCAGGGACAATAAGTCAACCCGACTCAGTTCATCGATGTATCTTAATTTAATATACGTTAAGCAGAACAAGGAAACTTTCGATTTTACAATTTGTTTGTTTTTATTTTTTAAGGAAACAAGAACTTTTCTAGTAAAATAAACTATATACATCACAACAATAATAATAAACGTGGTGATCTTAAAAAAAATAAACTATTTTAATAATAATTTTATTGATATAAGTACCTTTGTTTTCGTCGTTTTTATAAAATTGAGACAGTATAACATTATAAATAAATTCTAATTTAAACATTTATAATTCATTACCACTATCTTAACACCGCTAATGCAGAGACCTATTAGTTTATTAATAAATTATAAAAAAGAAAAATATTCCTATATAAATATATAAATTTTAAAAAATCTTGCATAAAAAGTGTCACTAATAGTTGATTTGTTTTATTAATCATCTATGTCCATATCCTTTTTAATAAAATATGCATATTATAAAATGTTTTTTTACGCATTGGATATATTCTGAATAAAATTTAAACGTGTATGTGAGTGTGTGTGTGTGTGTGTGTGTGTGTGTGTGTGTGTGTGTGTGTGTGTGTGTGTGTGTGTGTGTAATCAACTTGAAAATTTTGCCTTTAGAATAAAACAAATGCGTTACATGATATATGGTAAGATGGAAGATTAATTTAAAATTTTAAAATGCGTATCTATTATTTGTTATTTTTATCAATAAAACATTATTTAAATAACAATATATTAATTATCGTCAAAAAAATGAAATATTGGAATTATTTCATTATTATTATTCATCATACCCATTAAAATATTATTTTAAATTCATCAAATTACATAAATAATCATACTTCAAGTATTTTGACAAATAAATACTATAAAAATATATTTTCAAGTAAATACTTATAATGATGTATGAATATAATACACTCACCCGTTCTATGTATAATACAGAGCGCTTTAATTATAAAATCAAATATGCCCGTCGATTCCATATTGGCGTGGTTCAATTGATAAGTCAATGAACCATAGACAGTTAAGCCACTGTCGCAAGGCTTAACGTGTTCACATAAACGTTTTTTTTCGTCTCCAGAAACCTAAAAAGGCATAAAATGAATTTCAAATAATTATATAACATAGAATACTGTAACAATAAAACACGTTTAATTTTTATTTTTATTTAAGGTTTAAAACGAACTGAAATTACGAATATATACCTACATGAAATAATATAAATTAAAATAAAACACAAACCGTTATATATCATTTAAATAAAATGATTGGCTTCGTTTAAAAGGAAATACATCAAGGGAATCATAAAATAATAATGTACAAGAATAAAATGAAAATCTATATAAACATAACACTCGTTTCATTATTATGCAATTAAAATTTATAATAAAAATCTATAAATTATATTCATTTACATATAGATAATATGTAAATAAAAAAACTACAAGTATTAATTAAAGCTCATAAATTCGTATTTAATTTTTCCTTTAGTTAACTTTTTTAAGGAAACTTATTTAGTTGAACTTTTATCTTAAATGTTAAAACGAAAAAAATCAACGTTATTTAATTTAATTTATATCTTAGCTTCTAAACAAAAATATAAAATCAAGATATATTTTATTAAATTAAATCTTTTAAATTATTCATAGAGCTTCCTGGGATTTATTATAATATTATATAGAATAAATAATAGTGGCATCATTATTAAATTAAAATATAACTAAATTGTAAAAAAAATAAGATTAGTACCAAACTATCGAATATAAAATAACACCGACCCTATAATAAGTTTTAATTCAAATAATTAATTCCCTATACATTTTTTAATTTTTTTTTTTATTTTTCTATAATTTTTTATATTTTCTTTAAACCTCGAAAATAACTGTTGACAATTACAAAAAATATGAAATAAATATACTAAATTATTATAATTATTATTTAAAATTATATTTAAAATCTAATAATTAAATTTAAAAATATTAAAAATCAACAATGACTTACAATATCAAGTGTCACGTATATTCACTATGATTACCCAGTAGGTAAACGTCATAGAAATAATATAGATAAAAAAAACATTTAAGGTTAATGACATTTTATGGTGACATTAAACGATCGTTTAAAACAGTTATATTCTCTCTGTTTAAAAAACCTTTATTTTAAGGAAAAGGGTAAATTAATTTTCTGAAAATAAATTCTGGAAGTAGCCTAACAATATAATTTCTACAGCGAAATTTAAGTTATTTAACTTATTTATATTATATAAAATGTACAAAAATATGTTAAAACGTAAAGATGAAATATAATAATCATATTTATAATTCCTATTTATCAATTCTTTCTAAATACTATATAATTGTAATTAACTTTGATAAGTGTATTTATTATTTAATTAGCAATAAATATTTAAAAAGTAAACGCAAGTATATTAATATAAAATATATATTATTACACAAGAAAACACCAATTTCAATTTAATAAATTATTTACTGTTACTTAGCTATTAATTTATTGATAAACAATTGAGTATATATATTGTATTAAAAAATATTTATGTTCAGGTTTGTTTGAAAATAAACGTGAATTACTTTTAATTACTATTTTAATAACTATTGAACATCAACGATGCATGTTATACTTCTATAACTCGTAAATACGTGGCTAATACAAAATTATCACTTTTTAATATAAAAGTCTGTTAACGAACATCTCGTTCATTTAATTTTAAAAAGATAATTTTTCTATACAAATTATTACGTAATGATACGAGTGAGTGGAAAATCATTAATATTTGAATTACAGTTCAATATATTTTACTATATTATTTCGTAAAATGTATTGTTAACTAACATTTCTTTTTCGATTTTATATTAATGATAAATTATTTATAATAAATAGATAAAAATATAAATAAATACCTATTAAAACAAATAAAAAATAACGAAATTTATTATATAGGAAAACTTTCAAAAATAATAATAAAATTATAAAATTACATCGGATAAACCTTTTTAATACTTATGAATAGTTAATTATATTATAGATACAAATTTTCAATTTGATATATAATTTTGAATTGAACAAAAATGTTATAAGCCAAATATATTTACAAAAACCTACAATCGTTCTTACCTGACTCACGCTACTACTAGCTCTCCTTGAATCATCAGGAAAAGTTTGTTTTTGCGTATATTGCGTACTCTTATACGGAGACGAACTTCCTTGAATATCTTTCAGAGTCCCTTTAGGGGATCCACTTCCTAAAACCAATAATAAGTTATCGAATCAGTTTAACATTATTAAGTAATGAAAATATTAAAAATTCATAATCAAATATAATTATAACATTCACGTTTTATTATTTTTTATTTTATTTTTTTTAATACATAGCGCCTCGAGACTTATATTCTTATAAATACAATTAATAAAAAAGCAATAAATATTAAATTGTAAAATTTCGAATAAAAACAATCAGTATTCTACATTAGTATTGACTATTCTTTCATAATTAATTTTGTATTTTAAAATTCAGTTATTATAGTTTTAAATTAAAATTCACACCTCAATATAAAAAAATTGAATAATAATTATTATCCCATAAGTAATGATATTATAAATTATACTACAATAATAGCCGTAATACAAAATAAACTATAACGGTTCCCAACATTTCGTTCCAGTGTTCAATGGAATTAGACAGTAGCTTGAACACAGAAACGTGTAAGCAAGAGCCAACAACTCAATACATATAATTTATACTAAATATTTTAAAGTTGAAAAATGATTAAATATTCTATTTAATACGACAAAAATATAAGAATATTAGTAATCATCACCGAGTTAGTATTCACATATTGTACACACTACTACCATATACACAATCAAAAATGCGAACAATGGGTAAATAAATAATAATAATCACCAACCAAACAGAAAGTACGGTAATTAATATTATTTCAAAAACTTTAACTTATGAATGAATCTCATTGAATGTAGCAACAACGATGTAATGTATGTTACGCACCTATGCATATGAATGTATATGCGAATGTGTCAGTGGATCGGTCATGTCAGTGATAATTATGACAAACGATACAAAAATATAATGAAAAAGCTATTAATCTTAATACCGAGCAAGCCAATTTAATTGTATATAATAGTAAAAGTGAATTATACAGTTTAAACGCTTTTTAAATAAAATAATTTTTATAATAATTAAAAAATTTTTAATTATATTATTCCAATGCACAATCTAAATTCGACTACAATTTATAATTTAATAAACATTGTTTATCCCATATTTTCGTAGTCCATTCAATTTTTGGAATAGATCTGTGAAACTACAAAATGTGGTATTTCAAAAATGAAACAAAACACAAAATGTAAATTAGTTACACATAAAATAGAAGAAATTAGAATGTCAAGTAAACTTAAGAAGTATTATTTATAATCTTAAAATATACAATTTATAATTTTAATACAAATCTATTATTTTCTTAGCAAAATTTAAAAAAAGAAATATTCTTACTAGTCTCTAAAATGCAAAACATTTATTCGGCTTTAACTGAGTATAATTAATGAAACCTAGTTATACTGAATTTTAAAAAGTGATTTATACATAAATATTGGTAAATTAATCCAATTAAAGTAGACGAGCATTTTTAAATAATATCAAATTATCATTTATTATAAAAATAACAATTATGAATAAAACGTGGGAACTGTCAGTTTCACGAAACACTTATCTTCATAAATTTAATAAAAATTTGAAGCATTACTTTAAGACAAGGCAAGTGGTTGTTGTGGCAATGGACCTAAATGGCCCATAAAAGCAATGAAGAAAAAAAAATTACTTGGACATAAAGTATGTACAATTCTATTACAACATATGTGTTGTGTATATTTTATTTTTGATTTATTTAAAGGGTAGTAGAAACTGTAGCGAAAAAACATATTTATATTTTAGACAACATTATCAGTTTAAAAATGATAACAATAAATTCTAGAAATCTTTCCTTAAAAAAATACCATATAAAAATTTAAACGTTTTCCTTGTAATATATATGTATGTATGTATGTATGTATGTATGTATGTGTGTGTGTGTGTGTGTGTGTGTGTGTGTGTGTGTGTGTGTGTGTATGTGTGCCCGTGTGTGTGTGTGCGTGTGAGTGCGTGTGTGAAAAAACAGCAAAAACTAACTATAATTTCATAAAAAAGTCCATTGAAAAACCAAAATTTTTGAGTAAAATATTAATAGATATAATAAATATTCCATGTATAAACTATAAATATAGTAACGTAAATTCTTTTTTTGGAGAACAAAACACACTATACTTAAATGAAAATTGTAAATTTATATATAAATAAATAAATAAATATATA
>JAIPRN010004713.1:0-13579 GCA_025469175.1 Geopemphigus sp. TES_GeoC_2020
GGTCTTTGTATACGCTGAAAAGCCAGTTTCACACAAGTAGGAAGTTGCAAATGGCAATAAAACGGTGATAGCCTTTATGGACAATTGTTCGTAATCACTTTCCATGGCGATCCAGAACTCCTCAATTATAAGTGACTCGAACTTGATTTTCAATTCAGATGAAGATTTTACTTCAAGCAAACTTTCGTATTCAATGGGTGATAGTTCTTTTGGCTTTTTCTGAATTGAAAATGGATTTTGTAGCCACAAATTATCAGAATCTTCGTTTATTCTTGGAAAGTAGGAAAGTAATCCGGATTTTAAATCGATTAAATGGTCTTTTATTTCTTCTGCATTTATCGGTGTCACTGAGCTCTCATTTTCATATAAGAATTTATTCAAGTTTGAGAAACATGTAAAATCATTTTCTTGTACACAGTTGACCCAAAAATCCAACTTGCCAATGAGAACTATAATCTTGTCATTGGCTTGAAAGATCGAAGTTTCTATTCCTTGTAAACGCAAGTTTGTTTCGTTTAACTTGTTGAAAATATCAGAGAGGTAAGCTAACTTTATGAGCCAATTCTCATCATGAAACCACTCAAAAAGATTTGTTTTCGTATGCTCCTTCAGAAAAACTTTTACTTCATCTCGCAATTCAAAAAGTCTTGTTAAAACTTTGCCTCTGGACAACCACCTGATTTCTGTATGTAAAAGAAGATTCTGATAGTCACTCCCCATTTCCTCACAGAGCTTCTTGAACAGCCTTGTTTTTAAGGGGCGTGATTCTATAAAGTTCACACACTGAACAGCTACGTCTAGTGCTGATTTAAGATCTGGCGAAAGTTTCTTGGTTGCTAACGCATGGCGATGTAAAACACAGTGGCTGTTACTACATTTTGGAGCTCCTCTTTAATTCTGGTTATTACACCTTTTATCTTCCCAACCATTGCAGCAGCACCATCCGTGCATACGTCCACACATTTTTGCCATGATATATTTTTTTTCACTAAGTACTTATTTAAAACTTCAAAAATGTCCTCTCCTGTGGTATGCGTTTTCAAACTTTCACAAATAAGCAACCCTTCTTGAATGGTTTTCTCATGAGTATATCTGGCAAAAACAAGTTTCCATTTGTAAAGAAAATTGGTTACAGTTAATTATTCTGAAGACAAATTCATCTTCAATGTGGTCAGAAATTTTATGAATTCGATCAGAAATCGTATTGATTGAGCACTGCACTGCTGCAACTTTTTTTTCCGCATCTTCTCCGAGAATACAAGAGACAACTTCTATCATTCTAGGTTTGATCAAACTTTCGGTAATGGTGTGAGGTTTTCCGGCACGTGCAATATTATAACTCAACATAAATGAAGCCTCTGTGTTTTTCTCATTTTCGTCTTTTACATACTTAGTGAGAGAACTCGCACTTTCAATTGAAATGTCTTTTTTCATTCTAAAAAATTCCAGATCTTTCCCTTTCTGATTTGGATGATTAGATTCCAAATGTCGCTTAAGCTTCGCAGGAGCCAAAGAACTGTTACTGAGAACTTTTTCACAAACTACGCACCTCACATCGGGAAACGTGTCTACTCCAATGGGAATAAATCCAAACGATTAATATTCTTCATCATATCGTCTTTTTTTACCTTTTGAAAAATTAATTTGAGTGTATTCCTTATTTGGAGATGCTTCATTTTCGACAGTTAGTTTTTGGGGAGGAGCTGCTTCACAATTTTCCGATGGAACAGACGAAGTACTGCTTTTACTTGTAGATGTTAGACCGGTCTTCTCTACTTATAATAATCGCCCCGTTTTGAGCCATTTGTCCATTTCAGCGTCAGCGTCGGCGTCAGCACTCAGTGTTAATTTAAATAACTTATCCCAGGCAACATTTTTTTTTAAAATATTATTATAACATTATAATCATGAATAATATTATTATTACAAAATGCTGCCTAAAATAATTATTTTAGCTTATTTTATTTAAAAGTACAACTTAAAGAAAATTAAAGAGTTACTCGTAATAGTAATAATTGAACACTGAAATTCACTGTTAGAAAAAAAACGGTTTCTCACTTCGTCAAAGCAGAATGAAGACTGACAACTACAAATAAATATTTTGTAGTGGCGAAACCCATTGACCGACTATTCGCTAATGACCACAGATAAGATAAATGAATACTTATAGTAGGTCCTATTTAAACGCAACGATAAATCCAAACAATTCGATCGTTACGATAAATTGCTAACATTTATTGTTGCGTGTAAACCCGGCTTTATAGGTTTATAACATATATTATATAAGATATTTTATCATAGGATAAGGAAACTAAAAATAATTTTTATATTTTCCCAAATTTCTCACGGAACCCTTGACGCCGGCTCACGGAACCCTTAGATTCCGCGGAACACCAGTTGGGAAACGCTGCCATAGAATATGTTCTAATTTGTATCGTTTATATTGTCCCTGTTCATCTAATTTCTTGTAGTGCTGTTAGCTTGACTCTATATTTTTCAACTTCATTCACTAAGTTGTGAACTGCTCCAGGTTTATATAGTGTGCGTACGTTCCACGTTCCGAAAGATAAGTCCTTTTTCCATTTTTCAGTCGATTTTCCAAAAGCTCTGTCCCGAGGCAAATTTGTTTGTTCCTGAACATGTAATTTTTTTACTAGGTCGGGTTGTTAACCCTACGGTAAACCCTCTACCAGGAGGGCCAGATCACACCAACTAATTAAAGTCAGTGTGTGGCTATTGCAATACATTTTGCAATGTATTGGGCGATGGGAGCGCTACTTTCCCTACACCGGAAATTTATAAATATTAAAAAGATATTCAAAATACATTTGGTTAATTATTCTTGGTAATAATCTTGTTTCTTACGATTTCATGAAAAGTTTTGGAATACCTAATGGGGGATCTAGGTAATAATAATCCAATCATAAGCTGAATATAAGTCATATAGCTTAAATTAAATTTGTTTGTCTAGAGCAGTTGCGGTGAAAGAAATTTTTAACAAATTTGTCATATGTAAATATATGTTTGCATACGACGAAATAGTAGGAAAAAAAGAAAAATTGAGAATCTTTTACTATCTTTTGTTTTGATATTAGAAATAATGATTTATAATATTATTGATATATATAAAATATAGTTGAATCGTAATATATTAGAATATAATAGTATAATATTAATAGAAATTATAAGATTAAACCTTGCACATTTGACAAATCAAATGTACATCGTTTAATCTTTTTTTTCATGATGTCAACAAGTAAAATTGTATCCAAAATATTTATTTTCTCTGAAGCCAATATAAAATTGATAATAAATTCTTAGCTAATACTAAACGTAAAATGACAACCGAATATAAATCAAATAGCATATATAACACTTGTCTTTTTTTTAAAGTATATCATGGTAAGTAATTCATAACGAATTTGACACACAGTAAGTTATTTTGTATATAGAGTAAAAAAAGCGAAATAAAATAAACTTTTCAAATTTGTTTAATTTTTTTTAGAAAAAATGTTTCATATAATCATATCCAAATTAAAACGTTTTATATGTTAATGGTTATAATCGCATAAGTTCCAATGTCATCATAGAGAAAGATGGTATCAGATAGTATAGTTCTTACACAAACCAAAAAGAAACTGTGATAATATTGATAAATCAAGAGGTTATTAAATAAGTTCATAAATTATTAAACTATTAAAACAAGAGTGTGCCTATGAAACCATATATTATATAACACACGCTTTGAAACTAATATCGTATTGGAAATTAGCAGTGAATTATCAATAGGGTTGTCACGGCGGAAATTAGAATATATAGATCAAGTCATATTCATTATCTAATATTTTAATTTATCTAGGAAGGCAACTTTTATTATGTAAGTTACATATTAAAAATTTGCTATACGTCAATTCATATTATATAACATGTTACACTTAAACAACTTAAATTTAAAACCCTTCACTTTTAACGAAAAATATTACACGAATTTAATTCGTTAAATAACAGGAATTTTAAATTATATAGTAAATGGTTTGCGCGTTCTTAGAATCTTATTCTTCATAAAATAGTTATATTGTATTTAAACTATTTCTTGCTTAGCGAACAAAAGAATCCAAATATAACTTCGACGATTTTGGAAGCAGAAATTATCGTAATATTAATTCAATATGAATTTAAAATTTCTTTATAATTACATATTGAAGATATCAATATTTTGGACAATACAAAAAGATCATAAATATATATATTAAATCTAATCAGTCAAATGTGAATGGTTATAATCCTTTTATTTATCATATCACGAAATATTAGATTGTACCGAATTGTATTTTTCACCTAGAAACCGATATGAAACTATTGATAAATTCGATAATCAAAGCTATATAACTTAATCTGAGATTACTACATTGTATTCATTGTATAGAAAACATCAAAACCGTTGTAGGTGTTAAATCATTGCATAGATATAAACATATATATTATAATATATGTTTATAAAGAACTATGGTTAATAATTTATTAGTTATCGCATTAACTTAAATAAAATAAATCGAAATTAAATTAAATCTTTAAATTAATATGAAACTCGATTTTATTTAGATGTTTCATGTAAAAAATCGCGTAAGTAATTTATTACATATTTGTTATATATTGATATATTTCTCTTTCCGTTGTTAACAATACGAAAATGAGCAAACAAAAATATTTTAATATTTAATCGATTTTATTTTAGAATTAACGATTTTAACTATCAAATAATAAATAAAATTAGTTTGAAATGTATGGTTTTAATCTTATTATACATAGTCATATCATGAATATAATTTTGGACCTAGAAACTAAGAACATTAAACGATTAATACTAAATATGAAACTGAAATTTACATAAATATATTGTACGCATATACATCAAAACCTTTATTGATAATGAATTATTATTTATTATATACTAAATTAAATTTATTAATTACGTAATATATCGCTTTATCCCATTATTTTTTGTCATCCTGAATTTCGACTTCATCAAATAGAAATGTAAGCTCAATGACCAATATTAAATTCTATGTTTTTAGAATTCATAATGAATTCACGAATTACCAAAAATATAAAACTTAAGTATATTTAGGAAACTAAATATCATACAACTTACAGTATGAAATCCACCTCATTTAAGAAATTATAAAGGAGTTGTATTTTAGATAACCTAGTATAGATCTTAGATAATATAATTCCAATCGCTTAGAATATAAACGGTTTGTTCCTGTTTAGTAAATAACGCAAAATTACGTAAGTCATATATTACATTTCGTAATACTTGAAATCATTCTGTATACTGAAAAAAAGTAATAAAATAAAGACGAAGAGAGTTATATCGATTAGTTTTTAATTGTTATCTTTGTTAAAAAAAAAATTAATTAGAAAATATGTGTTAAATATAATATGCCAAATATTTATAGTTATATTCCTATTCATCACAATATCATCATGAAATTAGATTGTATTGCGTAGTTTTGATTTGTAAAGAAATTAAATAGTAACTGGTGATAAATTAGACGAAATAACGGATCATAAGGAGTAAAAAAATTATCTGCATTATAAAAAAAGAGTGAAGTTATGAAACAATATATTTATCATGCACAACGAGAAATTAATATCATAAAAAAAATTATAAAATAATTATAATTTGCATAAATGTAGAATGTAAAAAATCAAAATAAAATCATATAGCTTACACATTGCATGTTTTTTTCTAGACTATGAAAAAATAAAAAGTAAGTGGTACATAAAAATAGGATATGTTGGAAAATAGTATGCATATTATAAAACAAATAAATTAGAAAGATCAAATGAAACATAACCAAACTTATTCAATTAACTTTTGTTGGTAAAACATACAATGCATTTTAAAATATTTTATAAATAATACCGATTGCAAAATGCGCATTTTTTTTTCTTATATCTCATAATGTTACAAAACAGTTAAATTTTAAGGAATAAAATCTTTGCCCAAAAGCAAATAAGAACCAAACGATAAATTCCTATAGAATACTGTAATTAATTCAGATAAATAAACTGAATATAAATCGTATTGCTTATATAAATGTTTTCCTTGTTTAGCGAAATACAACAGTAAGTCATTTAAGAACAAATTCGTCATACCTTAATTTATTAAATTAATTATTAATTGAAATATTATTATTCAAATATTATCAAAATTTATTAAATTAATTATTAATTATTAATATTTATTAATTTATTTCGTGTACGACATAAATAATACGAAAATGAAATAAGTAGAAATAATTTTACTTTTCATTTTATTATATTTGAAATATAATAGTTCAAATAGGCACACACTAATTATTGTTCGTATAATTTATTCATTCAGAAGCGAATACTAAGTTATTAATAAATTAGAAGTAACAACTAAAATTAAGTAAGATATATAAGATTAAGTATACACCATATGGCTCATATCAAAGAGTAAGTTAATTATGACAAATTTGTCATATTTTATTTTATTTTTAAATATTGATTAAAATTATCAAAAACTAATTAAGTTTAGTTATTATTAATGGTTTTTCATGTAATTCATAATACTATCAAGAAGTTAGTGTAAAACAAATATTTCTTTTTCGTCCAAGAACCAACTAGAAACTACTAATAAATTAAAAGAATTATGAGATCATTATAAATTTACAAAATTATCAGTATATTAAAACATGAATATACTATGTAAACTACGCATAAATTAACACAAACCTTGAAAATAACACCGTACAGGAAAATTTTAAGTTAATTACAAAAGAGATTACTGAGACCAGAACTCAGAATATATAAATTAAACACTTACACACTATAGATTCATTGTTTTTATCTAGATGTAGGACAAAAATTAGGTAAGTTAGACATTACAAATAGGGTATGCCATATTGTATAAAATATAATATGAAACAAATAAAAATGAAATGATTAAACTTAATGTCAAATATCCTCATGGATCTCTAAATGATACTTACCTGAAATAGGACATACATGAATTGAGTATGCATATTATAAAACAAATAAATTAGAAAGACGGGATGATTTCTAACGAAAAGTATACACTTAATCATTGTTGATAAAACAAATGTGTAATAACTCAAAAATATGGTGAGTATGTCCGCTGGGACAAGGGGAAGGAAATGCTTGATTATCTATGTGTAGGAAATCAGGCACTATTGGGGGACGTATTTAAATTCCAATGAGTTATTACGCAAATTATCTTCGGGATCGTAGGTACGAGAATTATGTAGGAAACTTAGTATTAAATAATTAGATCACTTACGTGCCCGGTCTTGTCGCTTTGAGTATGTCTAATAAGAAAAACTTACGAAGTTAATTATGAAAGAAAAAAGTTGGGACGGTGAGTTTGCTTATGCAAATTCACCGACAATTACAATGGTTGCAGAAGTCTAGGTGTAGAGAACGACCCTCGCTCCTTGAAATACCGATTACTACGACTTAGTGACTCGTGGTTGGGCTGCATCCGCATACACACTGTGTTGAAGACGAAAGTTGTCTGTCCCCCGTGGGGAGACAGACGTCATCCGGTGATCCACCGACTGATTGACTGGCTGGTGGTAGGGTGTAATTTTGGTCTTTTATATCCGAGCTGTCCGGTCGTAATCTTGCGACGTGGTGGTCGGCTCATATCAAATTTCTTCTATGTTAATGTGTTTTACATTTCCGTATAATGATTATTTTATTGTTTTTTTTTTTGATATTTTTTATTTACTAACGAACACGTATTCGTTTAATTCATGCCCATTAGTGTGATGAATTTACTTAATTGTTATAAACTTTTTTGTGTAAAAGAAATACGCTTATTCTGTGTTTGTCATGGGATTGTTATTATGGTCAGTATTTCTAGGAGTTCAGGTTTCATTCTAACATTTATTAAGATGCATTTTTTTTTATACATTGTTACATTGAAATGTGCTTATTTTATCGGTTACCACAGTTTTGATACATAAGGATATTTTTAGTTATACATTACATCAAAAATGTGTTTACATTATAATCTCTCACAATTTAGGTTTTAAACGATTATTATTAAATTACATAATATTAATTCCCATATATATAGATATCATTCCAAATGCATTTTAAAATATCATATGAACAATACTGATTGTAAATGTTATTTAATTTTTTTAATTCTTTATAAGGTTATCAAAAAAAATAACTTTATAAAATTGTTTTTAGCCCCGAAGCGAACACTAAACAATTGATAAATTCGAATTAAATACTAAACTAAATTAATATAAATAAGACTGAATTTAAATCTAATGGTTTTTTTCGGATCTTGTACTTATCTAGGGAAATTAAACAGTAAGAAATTCATAAAAATAGATCATATATTAATTATTTTACATACAAAATAATAAGAATAATAATAGACCAGAACTCAGAATATATAAATCAAACACATACACACTATAGAATCATTGTTTTTATCTAGTTATACAAGAAGAATTAGGTAAGTTAGACATTACAAATAGGGTATGCCATATTTTATAAAATATAATATGAAACAAATAAAAATGCAATGGTTTAACTTAATGTCAAATATCCTCATGAATCTCTAATTGATACTTACCTGAAATAGGACATACAAAAATTAAGAATGCATATTATAAAACAAATAAATTAGAAAGACGGAATGATTTCTAACGAAAAGTATACACTTGATCATTGTTGATAAAAATAATGCGTTTTAAAATATCATATGAACAATAGTGATTGTAAATGTTATATAATTTATTCTTATTCTTTATAATGTTATCAAAAAATAATAATTTTGTAGAATTGTTTTTTTCCCCGTAGCGAAGTCTAAACTATTGATAAATTCGTATTAAATACTAAACTAAATTAATATAAATAAGACTAAATTTAAATCAAATGGTTTATATGGAACTTGTACTTATCTAAAGAAATTACTGAGTAAATAATTTATAAAAATAGATCATATATTTATTATTTTGCATACGAAATAATAATACAGAAAATAAAAAAAAAACGTTTCTATTTTATTTTAGAAATAATGATTTGATATCGTATACAAAATAAATTTCACAAAATGTGCATGTTTTACTTGTATTCTTCATCATGTCACAAAAGAGATAAATTTCATCGAAATAATTCATTGCTCAGAAGGGAATACGAACCATCGGATAAATTCATACCTAATAGCAAACTAAATTAAGGGTAATAAAACTGAATATAAATTGTATGCCTAATATAGAGTTTGTTTTTCGTAGACGATTTAAAAAACATATTAATTATGACGAATTTTGTCATATATTAATTTTTTTTGTGTACGACGTAAATAATAAAAAAATGAAAAAAGAGAAGTACTTATAAATTTCACATTGTTGAATCTGAAATATAATTGTTCAAATAAGAATACACTAACTGCGTTTAATTTATTCTACATAATGGCTTTTAAATTTTATCGAATAAATTATTCGGGGTGTAGTTGAATGAGATTGAATTGAAATCATATAGCTTATATAAAACTTGTTCTCCTTTAGCGGTTGTTCCGAGTAAGTAATTCTCAACAAATAAGTCATAAATTTATTATTTTATTTACGAAGTAAATAATACAGAAACAAAGAAAATTATATTTACAATTCACTTGATTTGATTTTGAAAATAATGATTTGAAATAACGTATACAAAATATGGTTTATAAAATGTACACGATATATTTTTATTCTTCATAATGTCACAAGAAAGATAAATTTTGTAGAAATAATTCTTTGCTCAGAGGCGAATACGAACTATCGGATAAATTCATACTTAATGCCAAACTAAATTAAGGGTAATAAAACTGAATATAAATTGTATAGCTAATATAGAGCTAGTTTTTCGTAGACGATTTAAAAAATATGTTAATTTTGACGAATTTTGTCATATATTAATTTTTTTTGTGTACGACGTAAATAATACTAAAATGAAAAAAGAAAAGTACTTATAATTTTCACTTCGTTTAATCTGAAATATAATTGTTCAAAAAAGAATACACTAACTATGTTAAATTTATTCTACATAAAAGCTTTTAAATTTTTTCGAATAAATTATTCGGGCTGAAGTTAAATAAGATTGAATAGAAATCATATAGCTTATATTAAACTTGTTTTTCTTTAGACGTTTTGCCGTGTAAGTAATTCCCAACAAATAAGTGATATATTTATTATTTTATTTACGAAGTAAATAATACAGAAACAAAGAAAAACATATTTACAATTCACTTGATTTGATTTTGAAAATATTGATTTGAAATAACGTATACCTAATATAGTTTATAAAATGTACATGATTTCTTTTTATTCTTCATAATTTCACAAAAGAGATAAATTTCATAGAATACGAACCAAACCATAAATTCCTACAGAATACTATAATTAATTCAGATAAATAAACTGAATATAAATCGTATTGATTATATAAATGTTTTCCTTGTTTAGAGAAATACCAAATTAAGTCATTTATGATCAAATTCGTCATACCATAATTTATTAAATTAATTATTAATTATTAATATTTATTAATTTATTTCGTGTACGACATAATTAATACGAAAATGAAATAAGTAGAAATAATTTTACTTTTCATTTCATTATATTTGAATTATTATAGTTTAAATAGGCACACACTAATTAATGTTCCTATATTATATATTCTTCATAAAGTCATTAAAAATATACATTTTACCGTATACATTTTTCGCTCAGAAGCGAATACTAAATTATTAATAAATTATAATTAACAACTAAAATAAAATAAGATATATAAGATTAAATATAAACCATATGGCTCTTATCAAGGAGTAAGATAATTATGACAAATTTGTCATATTTAATTTGTTTTTAAATATTGATTTAAAATATCAAAAACTAACTAAAGTTTAGTTATTATTAATGATTTTTCATGTAATTCATAATACTATCAAGAAGTTAGTGTAAAACAAATATTTCTTTTTCGTCCAAGAACCAACTAGAAACTACTAATAAATTAAAAGAATTCTGAGATCATTATAAATTTACAAAATTATCAGAATATTAAAACATGAATATACTATGTAAACTACACATAAATTAACACAAACCTTGAAAATAACACCGTACAGGAAAATTTTAAGTTAATTACAAAAGAGATTACTGAGACCAGAACTCAGAATATATAAATCAAACACTTACACACTATAGATTCATTGTTTTTATCTAGATGTAAGGCAAAAATTAGGTAAGTTAGACATTACAAATAGGGTATGCCATATTGTATAAAATATAATATGAAACAAATAAAAATGAAATGATTAAACTTAATGTCAAATATCCTCATGAATCTCTAATTGATACTTACCTGAAATAGGACATACATGAATTGAGTATGCATATTATAAAACAAATAAATTAGAAAGACGGGATGATTTCTAACGAAAAGTATACACTTTATCATTGTTGTTTAAAATAATGGGTTTTAAAATATCATTTGAACAATACCGATTGTAAATGTTATATAATTTATTCTTATTCTTTATAAGGTTATCAAAAAAAGTAATTTTATAGAATTGTTTTTTGCCCAGAAGCGAATACTATACTATTGATAAATTCGTATTAAATACTAAACTAAATTAATATAAATAAGACTAAATTTAAATCAAATGGTTTATATGGAACTTGTACTTATTTAAAGAAATTACTGAGTAAATAATTTATGAAAATAGATCATATATTTATTATGCATACGAAATAACAATACAGTAAATAAAAAAAAAACGTTTCTATTTTATTTCAGAAATAATGTTCTGATATCATATAGAAAATAAATTTCATTAAATACGCATGTTTTACTGGTATTCTTCATAATGTCACAAAAGAGATAAATTTCATCGAAATAATTCTTTGCTCAGAAGGGAATACGAACCATCGGATAAATTCATACCTAATAGCAAACTAAATTAAGGGTAATAAAACTGCATATAAATTGTATGGCTAATATAGAGCTTGTTTTTCGTAGACGATTTAAAAAATATGTTAATTATGACGAATTTTGTCATATATTAATTTTTTTTGTGTACGACGTAAATAATACTAAAATGAAAAAAGTGAAATACTTATAAATTACACATCGTTGAATCTGAAATATAATTGTTCAAATAAGAATACACTAACTGTGTTTAATTTATTCTACATAATGGCTTTTAAATTTTATCGAATAAATAATTCGGGGTGTAGTTGAATGAGATTGAATTGAAATCATATAGCTTATATAAAACTTGTTCTTTTTTAGAGGATGATCCAGGTTAGTAATTCTCAACAAATAAGTCATACATTTATTATTTTAACTACGAAGTAAATAATACAGAAACAAAGAAAAACATATTTACAATTCACTTGATTTGATTTTGAAAATAATGATTTGAAATAACGTATACAAAATATGGTTTATAAAATGTACACGATTTATTTTTATTCTTCATGTCACAAAAAAGATAAATTTCGTAGAAATAATTCTTTGCTCTGAAGCGAATACGAACTATAGGAAGTATTCATACTTAATAGCAAACTAAATTAAGGGTAATAAAACTGAATATAAATTGTATGGCTAATATAGAGCTTGTTTTTCGTAGACGATTTAAAAAATATGTTAATTATGACGAATTTTGTCATATATAAATTTTTTTTGTACGACCTAAATAATACTAAAATGAAAAAAGAGAAGAACTTATAATTTTCACTTCGTTGAATCTGAAATATAATTGTTCAATTAAGAATACACTAACTATGTTTAATTTATTCTTCATAATAACTTTTAAATTTTATCGAATAAATTATTCGGTCTGCAGTTAAATAAGCTTGAATTGAAATCATATAGCTTATACAAAATTTGTTCTTTTTTAGAGCATGGTTCAGGTAAGTAATTCTCAACAAATAAGTCATATATTTATTATTTTATTTACGAAGTAAATAATACAGAAACAAAGAAAAACATATTTACAATTCACTTGATTTTATTTTGAAAATAATGATTTGAAATAACGTATACAAAATATATAGTTTATAAAATTTACATGATTTATTTTTAAAAAGATAAATATTTTCAGAAAAAAAGTTTGGTCGAAGCGAATATTAATATATAAAATATAAAACTATTTGAAATATTATAATATTATAGTTATCATAATTTAACGTAGTAACAAAATAAAACTAATTACATATATTATATATTGTTTTTTATTATCTAGTGCTTTATAATTTGAATAGTATGTTATACATTTCACACATCTTATTATATGTATAAGCCTTTAACAAATAAATTCACAAGATATTTTTCGTAAATTAACTAATGAGTTTTAAAAATTTCATATACTTAATGTTGTTTTTCAATTATGCATTATTTTAATATTGTTCCTAATATTATCTTTTAAAAGTTAAATTTTATTCAAAAGTATTTTTTTCACAGAAATATGTATGAAATTAATGATAAATTTATACTAATATTCCAATTTAATAAAGATAAATTTTAA
>JAIPRN010004714.1:0-13576 GCA_025469175.1 Geopemphigus sp. TES_GeoC_2020
ACTTATTGTATTCGAACATTTTTTTGTAAACTATACAATCTATATTTTGAATATTTCAGAAAATTAAAATCGTTTTATTCTATTTCACGGTTACCAATTATGTTCTGTATAATGACGTATTCAACGGGATTTATAGCCATGACTTATATGATCATTGTGGTAATGAAGAATAATGCTCATATAGAAAATATACATTTTGCTAATATAACAACAGATAATAAATTTTGGACTTTTTACAGATAATTTTCTCAAGTAAATCATTGTCAAGCGTTCACTTACTCAAGTTCATCTCACCATTTTTTTCATATTCTATCGATTCATTCCTTATATGCTATTTAATGGAAAACATAAACATAAAAGTAACGTTAACTTCATACTTTGAAAGCATTATTCTTATTCCTCCTCAGTCCTTTCAATAATATATATGAGGCCAACCACTTTTGTTGAAACGAATCTCTATAGATTAAGATAATCATTCGTTCGCCCAATCCAGCTATTCTCATATTACTATTACTCTATATCAGATCTACCTCTTCCATGCTACTTTTCTTCACTCGATTATGTGGAATCTCTCACTTCCTGCTCATTTGTTTTAACATTAACATCTCACTATTTGGTGTTCGCCTAATTTATTATTAACACAGTATCGATTTTTTAAATAGACAGAATCTGTGGCCTTTGGATTGTACGGATCTAACTGGACTATGATGAATTTAGAAAGTAAAAAGTTGTTGTTGTTGGCATTGCGTTTGGAAAATGCTAATAAAGTAATGTTTAAACTTTCACCGAGAAAGATTATCAATATGCAATTATTTTCTAGCGTAAATATTATTAATTATTCCAAATTAATATACGAGTAAAAATGGAAAATTAATTGAAAAATCTTTTTTAGGTTATGACGACGTCTTACAATATTATTTCAGTGTTGTTGAAATCACGTTTCAGGTCTAGTAAAGTCCAATAAGTTAATGAAACACATCCACGTAGCTGTAATCCATTAATAGCTGTTTTGAACGTATTAATTGCATTTATATTCATAAACGTACTGAAAAGAAGTAGTAAATTATTTATTATTATTATTATTTATATTATTTCTAGTCGAGTGATATATATTAATTCTTTGAAAATATCTAATATACTTCATTTATATGATGTCTTGCTTTGAATAAGAAACTTAATAAAATCGAAAAAGATCGAATCAATTACGTATTTATTGTACATAATTTTTTACTGAGACGTAGTTGTCAAACTTGAGAATCGAAGCATTTGTACTTTACAAAAAATTATTCGCGGATAAAAAAACACATCTTAACAAAACCGATAATTTTTGGCTTCGCTCCAAGTCTAAGACCAATTGAAAATAATTATGATAAAATACGTATTGTTTCCAAATTATATCTTAGAAGCAACGACTTTAAATAGAAATACGTATAGTCAATCCATTTCAAAATTCGATCAGAATATAAAAATAAAAATAATTTCAATTACGATCAATGTATACGCGCACGCATACACGCACACGTGCGTACATAAATATAAAACGAATTTAATGTACTCATCTCCTCTATCTTATTAAATTGTAGCGTACTTTATTTTTCAAAAGTGACCTTTTTTGCTTTGTTAAAGGATATTGTACCAGTAGAACAAAAAAATATTCGAAATAGTAAATAAACGACCAACACATTTAAAACGAAGAATGGCTTAAAGGTTAAAAAAATATAATAAAAACTACGTATTACTACGGTAATAATATACAATAATCTGGGGAGTCATCTTAAAAATAAATCGTGCCAAATATTATAGTATTAATAATAGTATTATTATTTATATTATATATAATATTCAAATAAGATATTACCGTGGTGCGTTGATCGCACGACAATGACGAAAATAATTCGAAATTGTTTATCAAACGATTTCCATCGAATTATGGGTAAACATTAATCGGTTATATAAATATAAATTCGCTGGGCGGTCACAGAACATGTATAAAGGAATACCATTGTCCGTGTAAGCGCGTTGTAACACAGCCGGACGCGAGTTTCTTGACTCGGAATTACGTATATTTGTTGCAACGTTTTACTCTTTAATAAATAATAATGAGTGCTGTTGCCGAAAACGAGTCGATTTCAGATAAATACATTTTGATGATCGTTTCGAAAATGTCATTTCGTTCGGTGACTAAAATAATAATCCGTACGAAATTCGATACGACTAATAATTGTAGCAATGTCATAATATTACTTTTAATTAATACATACCGACGTTGAATTTATTCTTCTTGAATAACAGCTGCTATTTTATCATAATTAAAATACGCACGGCGAAAGTGACGATGGCCACGGCTGCGACGACGACGACGACGATGATTGTCCCCCATGTCTGGCGTCTGTATAATGGGAAAACACAGTTTAGGCCCAATGTCGTTTGGGGACAACAGTCGGGTACCCGAACATCGGTAATGATAAATTATCCAATAATTGGCGATCGCGATGAGCTCATTCACTCCGTAGTCCGAAATTCGTTCGGAAGTTTATATTTTTATTTTTATTATTTTTAGTTTTACCATTCAGTTAATTGTATACCTGTACACGTTTGTATTTAGATTAAAAGTATTTTTATTGATTCTTAAGTGCGAACAACCGCGTATTTGTAATTGATTTCACGTCGAATTCGGATCAGGGCCAACGCCTAGTTTTTTTTTTTTGATAAGCATAACATTCCGACATTATGGCAGCAATTCGCAAGAAACTCGTCATCGTCGGCGACGGTGCCTGCGGAAAAACTTGTCTGCTAATCGTATTTTCCAAAGATCAGTTCCCAGAAGTGTATGTACCCACCGTGTTTGAGAACTATGTGGCCGACATCGAAGTGGACGGAAAACAAGTAGAACTAGCGCTATGGGACACGGCAGGTCAAGAAGATTACGACAGGCTAAGACCGTTGTCCTATCCCGACACGGACGTCATCCTAATGTGTTTCTCCATAGACTCGCCCGACTCGTTGGAGAATATCCCCGAGAAATGGACACCAGAAGTTAAACATTTCTGTCCAAATGTGCCGATCATACTGGTTGGCAACAAAAAAGACTTACGTAATGATCCAAATACGATTCGTGAGCTAAACAAGATGAAACAAGAGCCCGTGAGGCCGGAAGAGGGGCGGGCAATGGCCGAAAAGATCAACGCATTTGCTTATTTAGAATGTTCAGCCAAGAGCAAAGAAGGTGTTCGTGAAGTTTTCGAAACATCAACAAGAGCTGCGCTACAAGTAAAGAAAAAGAAGAAAGGCAAATGTGCCTTGTTGTAAGTGTGATGTCTTATTGAAAATATAAAAATCTACTTAGAAAATAAAATATATCATATTTTTATACAATTTTTCAAATTACCATGTCGTTTTAAGGATTTTCAGCATTTAAAACAAATAAACCTGATTGTACAAATCATGGTGCAAGACAAAATATATATCGTTGTATTTTTCTATAATAAACACTATAATTATAATCATGTATTCCTATTATTTGCCAAAATGTGTACAAAGCAAAACTGGGGAGAATTTTTATCGGGTTATCACTAATCATAGTGCATTTTGTAACTTATTTTAACTTTATTTTTTATATTATAATAACTATTCTGTGAAAATAAAGTTGAAGCTACATAATAATTAAAATATTTTAATAAGACTTGTTTTTCGCCACCTTCAGCATAATACAATATTTCTGTATCATATATAATTTTTTTAAGGACCTGCTGTACCAGGAATCCTATAATGTATTCCGTAGCTTAGTTATTTTTTTAAATATTACGTTTGTTTATTAACCAATATTTATATGCTTGTACTTTTTAAGAAATTTACTAATAAAAGTTTAGATTTTTAATTAAATTTATTTTTAATGCCTCTAGCTAGGTTATGTTGTGGATTGCATAATCATTTAAAACTTATATGTTTAAGTGAGTATTCTCCTATGCCTCTATACACATACCTACTCATTCTTTGTATGATTACAGTAATGGTTATTCTATTTATAATTTTATTATAAATTAATTTGTTAATATGAACAAATAATTATTATTTATTTAAAAAATACACGTTAAGTTGCAAAAAACATAATTTTAATGTTTTTACTCAAAAATAATTTAAAACTTAAATTTATTAGATGTTAAAACAAAACAATTTTGACAAAGTAATTGAAATAATTTTAAAAATATATTTAAATTTAAATATTTTTTTAATTAGTTATACATCTTTGAAAGTATATTTAAAATGAAACTACATAAAAAAGTATTTAAATTTAAAAGTACTTTAATATTTATATAAAAAATTGTCTAATTATCCAATTATGGATCTACATTTTCATTTTCAAAGTAGGTTAATTATTTTTCTGCCTTCTTAATTTTTAATTAAAAAAAAATGTTATACTTTAAAATAAATTGAATCTCCCACTAATATCTATAGATGCTACATATTATATATACGTAAATAATATAAATTATATTAGTAACATTAAAATTTAATATAAAACTTTTGTCAATTAGATCTAAGAAAAAAGGTTAATAGAAGTATTTTTTGAAATAATACAATATAAAAAATAAAAAACAATATAGATAATTCCTACTGTGCGTTATTTTAAACGATAAATATTGGAAATTTTTGTTGAAATAGAAAATAGCACAGTCTATACAGGTAAGTTGATTTTTAATATGTTGTAAAATATTTAATCGAAATTATTTAAATACCTCTGTTCTCAAATATTATATAAAAACAATAGAATTCAATTTTTTAATTATTATTAAAAATAATAATATTTAAGTAAACTTGACTACAAAATTATATAAAAAAATATTATTGTATTAATCTAAATTTTGGTAATATAATTTATATTAATTTGAATATAATGTAACAATATATTAAATTATCATAAATGTAAATACAAGTATACTATTTACTTCACTGATCAACTACTATGATCATGGTGAATTATTTTATTAAAATTAGATTTTTATAATTAATTAATAACAACTTCTATCTAAATGTTTGAAAAATTCGAATTTTTGAAAAAAATTGATTTAAATATAAAAAATTAGACTATACTTAACTAAGTAATATTTTAAATACATTTTTGAAAATTATTTAAGTAATATTTTAAATAATTTTTTTTTAACACTAAACATGCCTTATGGTTAAATCAAAGGCATTATCCTATGTCTTATCTAATTATCTAAGATTCTATTTAAATTAAGACAATTCCAAAACAATCTATTATATGTATCTGATTATGCTTTTGTTGAATGACACCTAATGAATAATTTGAAATTGAAACTAATGTACAAGTCAATTATACGTAAATAGAAAAAATGTTTACATTATATTTAATGTATCTTATATAAAGTTCAAAATATTATTTTCGAAATTCTGTTAGTATATATAAACAAGGGTGAAAATAAAGTGAGCAGTTACTTCTATCAAAATGTTGAAACTTGACAAATGTTTGATTAAATAATTGATATTATTTAATAAGAAAAAAATTAATTTTTTTATATTTCCGAAATGAAAACTTATAATATATCATCAAATTATAGTTATAAGTTATAATCGCTGCGTTGAATAAGTAGTATAGTCTATACTGTATAGATATCTACTAAACTACTTCAAATAGAATTATAAATATATACGAAAAATATTTATAATATTCAAAATTTTAATAAGTTAAACATCTTTTTAGAATAAAAATAGGTAGGTATAGTTGATAATTCCTGTCAAAATATTTGAAATTAGATTTTGGGTAAACATTTCAAGACTATAAGTAATGTGTTGCAATAACTTCAACCATTTTCTTTTTCATAAATAACTATAGGCATTTTACAAGTTATATTTAATATTATTATTATTATCATTAGAGATTAACTTTCGAAGTATACACATAATATTTAACTATAATAATGTTCAAAAATTGAAACTAAATTATAATTGAACAACCCCATATAATAATAATTAAAATAAGAAGGTAAATTAAATAATAATAAGACAATAAAAGTATATTCTAATGGTAAGAAATGATAAAAAATTTAACAAAACGGAAAATATCGATAAATTGGAAAATAAATTGAGAAACCAGAATCGATGGGTATTAAGATTAATATTTAATTGGTTTTTAAATTTCTTATCCACTCATTAGCCGAATTGGTTCGCAATCAAATTAGTTTTATTTCGTTGATCTTCGCACATTTAACAAATATTGTACTCATTTTAAAAATATATTTTAAATAATACTTTAAAAATGGCAACTTTTAATTATTTTAATTAAAAGTTAATACACGATTTTTTCAAAAAATTACGGATGTTGTTGACTAAAGTAATTTAATCGTCAAGATTAATTTTAAAAGTTTACAAAATAATTTTCTAAACAATGAAAATATCTGAAAAAGAAAGTTTCACATGTTTTCCTTAAAATTTATTTATTATTATTCTTGTACGATTAATTAAATATTATGTATTGGGTAATATAAAAGATAGTATTTTATTACACATTACTTTAAACACTCATATTTAAGTGCTTTTTGATAAAAATATGAACGGTAAATTTTAATAGTCGAATTTAGCTTCGAAATTAGAAAAATTTTTTATTATATTTTTAGCTATTATCTTAAAAATATTTTCAAGACGACTAAAGGTGAAAGAAATGAAAACCATTTCAGCTACTTCCGAGGATTAGTAGGACAGAAAAGTTAGTAAATTGTTACTTAGAAAAAAAGGTTAAAGTGGTAAATAACGAAAAATAAGTTGGGAATAGTTATATTTTTGAAAATCATTATGGAAGATTAAGTGGTGTAATAACGGTGGATCAGAGAGTGCAATTACACTCGGAAACAAGTACTTAGAAAGGCTATTTTTTATTAATTAAAAAAGTTATAATAATAACATTTATTTGATATTTTTATCTAATATGAATGCTTTCTTTAGTCGAAAAGAACGCTTCAATTTTTGTTTCGTAATTATTTTATAAAAATGTATTAAAAACTTTAAACATTTAAAATGTTATGCCTAATAAATAACGGAGTATAGGAGCTCAAAATAATTTTAATAAAAAACCTTATCTGCTAATAAAATACTAACATTTAGTACTTTACTATTTTTGTTTTGTTTTTTAAATTTAATAATTTTATAGTATATTATCTTCAGAGCTCACGTTTAATAAGCATCGATAAAGCCCCCTCCCCAAATTGAACATATCGCTTCCAGGCTAAAATGGTAAAATATACCACTGTTTACTAATAAGTATAATATTCTTAAAATTTTACCGTTTAAAATTATTAATCTAGAATCTGTGTATAAAACATTAATAATTTGTATTTGAGTACCGATATCTTTATATATATAAAAATATATCAATTTACACATTTGTTTACCCCGCCATTTATTAATTTAATAAATGTATATACATATTCGGTATATTCAATGAAGAAATTAAAAAAATTATATGAGAAACGAACAAACACTATATTATTCTACACGTAAACAATAAGAAAAAAGATTATTTAAAAGAATGATGAATATAACAGAGTATTATATAGTACATAAGATAAAAAGTGCGCAAAATGTATTTTATTCTTACCATTTATGACTATTAAATATATTATTTGATGTTTAAAATGTATCAATGAACATTGTTATTTTTAAAATCGATTTGTCCTAATATATTTTTAAGGTATTTAATATTCAATTGTTTTTTTGATACATTGAAAAATAATTTAATACATAATATTATTGTATTAGATATTCCCAAAATTGAACACTTAATTATGCACGTATTTATGCAAAATAAATACTTAAGTTCTAGTGTTATAGAAAATACTAAAATAAAAGTCGGCATAGTTTACAGAAAATTTGATTTTTTTCCATTCCGCATTTATTGTAATTGCAAGCTCTCCGTGCTGAGCTATCTACAGAGTATTTAATATATTCGTATTTGGGGAAGAAAAAGTTGAATATTAGTAAATTTGTTTTCAAGTTATACGCCTAATCGTACATTAGCCTAATATTCTACGATAATTTTGTATCAGCTTATGGACAATTATTGTTTAGTGATAAAGTAGAATGGTGTATAAATCATATTGCCTTATAGCGCTATCTATAATTTTATTTATTAATTAAAAAATTGCAATAACTACTAGAACGTCTTAATAAAATTATTCAAACTTAAAATTTAACGTCCATTTTTGTTAAAAAATTTAAATGAAGATAATACATATGACGGTCGTCATAAGTGTCTATTCGTTAAATATGTACATACATATAGTATTTTTATAGCGTTGATATGTATTTTGTATTTATGTAATTGAAGACAAAAATTTGGTAAATTATAAGCAATTGTTCTGAAATTAAAAGGAGAAAAATCCGTATGTGATTTATATTTAATTATTATTACTTCGAATACGAAATAAGTAAAGAAATAAGACATGATGCGAAGACTGATGCAATAAAAATTCCACAGGACGGCTTTGCCGGGAAAAAATTTTAAATAAAATAAAACTTACGTAATTAAATTTGAGGTTATGTTTGCTTACTCTTCATGAAAAAAAAAGTAAACATTGATATCTGATAAATTTTGTTTAATTTTTGTTTATTTTACTTTAAAATTAATTACAGCAATTAAATAATTTGTTAATTTGTCAATACAACGAACACCTGCTGGACGTCGAATTCAAGTACTTACCCTGCAAGTACGTCTTAAACTCCTCTAGTCTCGTCGACATGTAAAGTTGATTTTTTTCACTAATCTGTAATCTGTTAAGATGGCTACTACTCGGGATGTAAGCTTGTATGCATGTATTTGGTTAAGGCAGTTAAATCGTACTTTGTCAATGATTTTTACGTTATTAAAACGTTATGTTCATATAAAATCATTGATAGCGTTATGGGTAATTTTTTTCTAGACTATGGCCGCCATTAGAAAAAAACTCGTCATCGTCGGCGATGGTGCTTGCGGAAAGACTTGTCTGTTAATTGTATTCTCTAAAGATCAATTCCCAGAAGTGTATGTACCCACCGTTTTTGAAAACTATGTGGCTGACATCGAAGTAGATGGAAAACAAGTAGAACTAGCACTATGGGATACGGCGGGTCAAGAAGACTATGACAGATTGAGACCGTTGTCTTATCCTGACACAGACGTTATTCTCATGTGTTTTTCCATAGACTCACCCGATTCGTTAGAAAATATTCCTGAGAAATGGACACCAGAAGTTAAACATTTTTGTCCAAATGTGCCAATCATATTAGTCGGCAACAAAAAAGACTTGCGCAATGATCCGAATACGATTCGTGAGTTGAGCAAAATGAAACAAGAGCCTGTAAGACCAGAAGAGGGGCGGGCAATGGCTGAAAAGATCAACGCATTTGCTTATTTGGAATGTTCAGCCAAAAGTAAGGAGGGTGTACGTGAAGTATTTGAAACTTCTACTAGAGCAGCTTTACAGGTTAAAAAGAAAAAAAAGGGACGATGCCGTTTACTTTAAATCGTTGAAAAACAAACATACAAATAAATAACGAAAATTGCCATGATTTTTTTTTTTGTAAATTTAAGTTTTATTTTCGCGTTTCAGTCTTCCGGGTTTAGCCAAGAATATTTCAACAAAACTATTTTGAAAGTATCTAAACTATCTGTTTATTTTTATATACATATATATGTATATATAAATATAAGAAGGGAATAACATTACTTTAAAATTGAAATTATGTATTTTAGTTCTAAAAACTATAAAAAATTGTTTTACTTTTTGTTTAGATATTTATATAATATATATGTTTTTTGTTGGCTCCTATGACTCATAAATGTATTTTAATTTAACTTCCCATGACTGTGTTTAACCTGTAACGGTTACCTTAACTAAACACCAAATGTTTATCATTAAATTGGCTCGAAATGAAATATTAATCTTGCAATCATATTATCTACTGTAGGAAATGTTTAACTAAATTAAATTTTTTTCTAGAATTAGATTAAATATGATCTAAAATGAATTGTGCGAGTTATAGGATTAGTTTTAAGTGTTCCTAATTCTGAATACATCTTTAGTATTTTTATATAAAAAGTACATGAACACGAAAGGAAGTGCACTTTTTTACATGCGATAACTAACATTGAGGCAGTTTAATGTAACCATTTACACTAATAATATGTGAATATATCATTGGTTATCTTAAAATATAATTTCAGTATTATTGTATTCAACAGTACTTCATTTTTTAAGTATATTTACTATTCTTTTTCATCTTTATTACAGATTTGTTTCATCACTAAATATGATATTAATACATATCAAACGAGGCTTAAAAAAGTTTTGTTGCAAATTTTATGTTTCCAAATTAGTTATTGTCAACTAATAAAAATTGTAAGCTTGAATTATTATAAACTATATAATTTATTTTTAAATATCTCATTCAATATGCTTACATAATTTTCAATTATTATTTAGTTACTATTATAGTTTTTCAACATTTAAATAGTGATCATGAATTCTGATATGTACTTAAGCATTGTTGTGTTAATGAAAACAAATTTTTTTTTTTTTAATTACATAAATCACATTTTGCAATAACTTTTTGAAGAGTCAAATGATGCACTAGTGTAGTGTATGGCATTTAATACAAATTAATTATGTTATTTATCTAAAATATTTACATTTTTATCCTATTTTGGTAAGAGTATTAGATTGGAGATAATTAAAATATTTTTAATTAAATTTATTATTTGTAGTCTGAACAATTACTATGTCATACCCATTTTGTCATGTATTAAGTTTATATAAAAAGAAATTTTAAAAATTATAATTTATAACATTCTGTGAACAGCTTATCTCCTAATTTTGAATTTTTAAAATTATTTTTATACAGGTATTACTTAACATTGAACTTTTAAAAATATTATTCTTCTAATTTGATTTTTATACTTAGCACAAAATTAACCAGTGACAAATTGTAGGTAGCACAATACAATATATATATATTTTTTTTTATAAATTAACATTTAGTAATTATGATAACAATTTGTTTACTTAATATTACTTAATAAATATTTTAAAGAAGAGGAATTAATGGATATAAAAAACATTTTTAATAGCTATATTTGCTTTTAGTGGTATGTTATTTATTATTTTATTTTTTACTTTTAATTTGTAAACATTTTTTATTTATTATTATTATTATTATTTTATTAAAAGATACGTTCATTTAAACAATTTTTTTTTGTATTTCGATCAAATAAATATGCATTTATTTTATAAATTAACAAAAGCTTATGTTGTAATTCAATTTATTTCTTATGGTTTCAATTATAATACAAACTTTATATTTAAACTATAAATATTAGTTTATGGATATTTTATTTGTTTATTTACTCTAATTATTATTATTTTTATATTCAAAATAAAATGTCATTTATTCAGACAATGAAGTATATTCTGTTGTTGCAAAATTGTTTAAAGCTTTTTGTTAACTACCTAATATCTTCAACAAATAAACATTTTAATTGTTCAAAAAATATATTTATTTATATTATGTACATTTTTGTTTGTTTTAGATACAATTTTAACAATTTGTTATGTTACAAATATCTAATACTTGCTTTTTATCATTATATTTAACAGGTAAAGTGTTCATAAAAAAGAAAAATACTGAGTATCCCCAAATGTTAATATTAACATGCATATATACACATTCCAAATTAAAAACATGTTAAAAAATGATTTTAAAATCTAATAAATTCTTTACAATTAAATAGTTATATCTATAATTATAAATAATTATATAGTTATTAAATATTTAGAAATACTTTGAATAGTCAAGTAAAAAGAGCTCACTAATTAAAAATTACTTTTACCGGTTATTATTAACTTAATTATTTACTTTACAAACTATCTTCTAATAACTGAGTAATTTAATTATATATATTTTTAACTTAATTGTTATTAACTTAAACAACTTAAAATTAATTTAAACAATTAGTAACAGAAATATTTATACATTTAAAATTATTTTAGGTTCCAGCAAAAATAAACATAGAGATAACCATTTCATAGGATTATATATGTTTTTTCAATTTTTTCAATTTTTTATCCAGTTTTTAAACAAGCATACATTAAATATAGTATTGCAATGTCTTTTAATAAAGGGGAGAAGCAACTTCTAAAATCAACTCAAAACTTAATATATATTTTGTATATGTGATAAATAATTAAGTATATATTACTTGTCACAAAAATTGATTAAATAATTATTTAGTTATTTGTTTTTATTTTAGAACATTTTCTAATTAAAGAACTTTTTACCCTCTTAGTTAATTTTTTAATCTAACAAAATTAATTTATTTTATAAAAATTATAAGCGACTTGCATTGTTTTGGTTTTATGCCAGGGAATTTAACTATGGAACCACTGTTTTGTGTGAGGCAACTTGTAAAAAGTATAGGGAAAAGAAGAAAAATTTTTGTATGGTGTTTATAGATTAAGGGAAAGCATATGACATGGTGCAAGAGAGGTTTTAAAGTGGGCATTTAGGAGAAAAGGAATACCAAAAACATATATTAATGTGGTAGAGGATATGTATGAAGGAGCGTGTACCAGCATTAAAAGTGTATGTAGTGAAACGGAAGGTTTTAAGGTAAGAATAGGTATGCATCAGGGATCGGCTTTAAGCCCCTATCTTTTCTTGGTAGTGATACGGTTACAAAGGAGATACAGGGGGAGGTACCATGGTGTATGCTGTTTGCGGATGATATTGTGTTGGTAGGGAAAAGTAGGTAAGAAGTTAATCAGAGACTCGATGTGTGGAAATTAGCTCTGGAAGAGAAGGCATTAAGGATTAACAGAAGTAAGACAGAGTATAAGTTTGAGAAAAAGGAACAAGTAGATGAAACGAGAAGTGGAATGACAATAGATGGGGACGGAATAAGGGATGTCGAATATTTTAAATATTTAGGGCCCTTCGTACAAAAGAACGGGGGGTTTGATGAGGATGTGAAGATGTTTGATTAGGTGTGGTGGATCAAATGGAGAGAAGCGTCTGGTGTACTGTACAATAAAAGAATTCCAATGAGACTGAAAGGTAAATTCTATAAGAGTGTAGTGAGACCGGCAATGTTGTATGGTTCAGTGTTGAACGGTGAATAAGAAAATAGAGTAGAGAATGAGCGTAGCTGAGATGTGAATGCTTAGATGGATGAGTGGAGTGACAAGAGAAGATAGGATAAGAAATGAATATATAAGAAAGAAAGCATAGGAGTAGCGGCGATTATGGATAAAAATTTTTTTTTTTTTTTTTTACTTAAATAAGAAAAAATACAATCTGTATAGTAATACAATAAGTATTTGTGATATATATAAAAAACAAAAATACCTAGGACTTAAAAGAATAGGCTTGTGGAGAGACCGCCCAGTAGCGGAACTCCTACTGACTTTGGTAATTGTAACTACCGACTATATTAACTATGATTTTTTTTTTTTTTTCCTTTATTGTTGGAGAAGGTCTCTACACCAAGATCTCTTTAGACGACGAGGGGGATTGTCAGGGATTGTGATGG